>JASPKZ010002700.1:1197500-1500000 GCA_030220185.1 Diploptera punctata
CCATGTTAATTATTAAGATTGGCTGGAGAAAACCCTCAATGATGTGGAAAATTATCAAAATGAATTAATGAATGAATAACAAAAATATTTCCTCCGTTTTTTTTTAATTATAGGTAGTCGTTTACCCTACAATCCCTAATTCATTAATGTTTCTCTACATTTTGGACATAAACAGTATTTCCCTCTACCACTGCAGCATGGTGAATGCGTCTCTCTGGCACTGTCCCAATTAGAATAATATAGACACAACGCATGAATAAACTACCAGGTATAATTTGAGATTAGAATGTAACAGTAATAAGAGTATAGTCTTCAGAGCTCGGATAGCTCAGTCGGTAGAGCATTAGGCTTTTAACCTAAGGGTCCAGGGTTCGAGTCCCTGTTCGGGCGGTTTTTTTTTTATTTCATTGTAGCCTAATGCAGTCAGTAATATTTACAAGTCAATACATATTGGTCATAAAAAAGCATTTTTATTTACGTAGTTCCCATTGCATTGCCGTCAGATTTGTAGATATGAAAAACAATCTGGTCTATTTTGGCCTCCCAGATTTATAAATATTATTTCCTACAAGGTTGATTTCTATATGAATTAACTCTGGTGAAATTTAAGGGAAAACTCTTATGATTTTAACTTACCCAATGAAAATAAATCATTATTTAATATTAATTTATTTTCTACTGTTTAAGCAATTATACTATATTACTTAAATTTTAAACTATACATCAATTTATCCAAATACAAAAATATTACTCAGAACGAAACACTAAATATAACAGTAGCCAAATAATAATATTGTGGTATAAACAATTATTTACATTGATTTAAAATCTATTGAATCAACGATTTTCATGGATTTATTATTATTATTATTATTATTAAGATGGTACGGACATGTCCAACGAATGGAAGAGGATCGGCTACCAAAATCTGTTTTGAAATGGAAACCTGAGGGAAGACGAGGCAGAGGAAGACCTAAAACCTCCTGGAGTCAGGGAATATGTTTATACATGAAGGAGAAACATCTACAACCAGGAGATTGGATGGACCGACAAAATTTGCTATTAGGAATCGGACAATGTCAAACACATTAATCAACCGATGATCTCTCTATCTATTATTATTATTATTATTATTATTATTATTATTGCTATTATTATTATTATTGTTATTATTATTACCATATAATTTTAATATATGTAGTACTTATCAGTTCTATATTATGAATTACGCGTTATTAATTTAACTGTAGATTATTCATAATTGTTAATAACTGTATAATTTATCACTGGTGAAGTGTAAAAAGTATTTACGATCTTAACTCCATCAGGTAATACTATATTACGATGCAAGGTCGGGAAGTGTATTTTACAGAATCGAGGAAAAATGTTTAAAAACCGAGCGATAGCGAAGTTTTTAATTTCCGAGATTCTGTAAAACACTTCACAAACGTGCGTTGTACATTATTTTTTGCACGATGGTGTTTTCAAAATAATAAATAATAGTAGAATAATCACATATTTGTTGGAAATATTTGCGTTCATTATAAAAAATTGACTAACGTTAAAAGTGTGGGCAATGTTTATTAGTTGAAACAACAGGAGACCTTGAGAACAATTATTGATAACATGGCCGCAAGTAAGTATTTATTGTTTTATATTGTTTCAAATAAAGTTCAGTTCATTTAAAATGCGGTGATTTGTTTCGTATGATGTATATTAACACTACCTTTTGGATATTTTCTGTATATACATTGTATATAGTATACATAGAGGGCAAAGGTTTTACTTCCCGCACGTGGGTGTAAATGTAATATTACAGTATAGTTATTTAGGTTGGCAACCCCAAAATGTAGGAAGTTCAACTTTCAATAATGGTCGCCATTGCTAGTAAGTACGACAAAACGCACTATCGCGCAAAAAATAAAATAAAATATTATTATTATTATTATTATTATTATTATTATTATTATTCCTATTACAGGTCTCGGGACACATCGTTGCCTCGGCAACGGACCTGGGTTCAATCTTCGATCGGAACAAGTTTCCTGAATGAGGATTTTTTCGGGATTTTTCCTCAGCTCTAAAACAAATGTCGGGAAACAAGGTCCAAATGGTCCCCGAATACCATCTGGCCATCGCAATATTCCATATCATGTTCGCCTTATTTATAATACTATGAATGAATGAGTTATTAATGTATTTTGCCTTAATGTCGTGTTGACGCGAACATAAAGCTGATCACTCTCCAGGAAGGTCCTTCACGTCCTTGTTTTATTATAAAATCATGTACCGGTATGTGATTCAAAGTTTCAAATCCTTTCGCCGACAGTGCGTGTCCCTGTAAGACCCGTGTGGCGTAAGGTATGTAAAAGTACGTATAAAGAGAAAGGTAAATAAAGAGAGAGGGAGAGATTATAATTGGAATTTCATTACTTTAATTCATGTCACTATAAAATATTATATAATAATTAATAAAAAAAATTGATTTGTTTTATTTGCACAAGATATATGAACACATAAAATAGATTTACCCAACCTACTTACATGAACTAGAGCAGCGTTTCCCAATCTTTTTCGACTCGCGAACCCCTTCCATAACGATCTGAGTTGAGTGAACCACTGACTTTTAAATAAACATACAGTAGACATGCATAAAATTTAATTCCAAGCAAAAGGTTTAACTTAGCCCTTAACGGTTAAAACCTAAAATTACTCTAGTTACGTCTTAAAAGTTACAACTAGTTGTAGCGAAATCAAATGCATTCCTAACATTGTTACTTCTTCTTCTTCATCTTCTTCTTCTTCACTTCACGGGCTAGGCAAAAATTGCCTGTTCCGCCTAACAGTTGTTCTGTCCATCTTTTCACTGGCATTCCTACATTCCTTGAACCTCTTGGCTTGTAGTTGAATGCTGCTCTTGGTAATCCTGTTACATTCATTCTTTCTTTATGTGTAAACCATTTCTCTCTATATTCTTTTATTTTCTCATTCAATTGACATATATTTAACTCCTGTACGTTGTTACATAACTGTAAAATCAGGCATCCGGGGTAAATATTAATTTATTGTGCAAATAATGTGATAAATTCTTGATGTTGCATATATGCAACAGGGTTAATTTAATTTTAAAATAATTACAATTCTGCAGAAATGAAGGAATCAATAATAAACCTAACCTCAAAACCCGCCATTACGGAAAAGTTTTGGCGAACCCCTTGAAATATTTTGCGAACCACAGGTTGAAAAACGATGCACTAGAGCGATAGATACTAATTAAGAAGACACCAAATATTTTATTGTAATTCAAATATGACCAACGATGTTCGTCTTCTCAAAATAGTGATTGATGATGGTGGTTGATCCCTGTTCGTCCTGCTAGGGGACATGGGTGCTTCGTTAGTGGGAAGTTTCTTAACCAGACTAATTTAGCTCGCTTATTTCCCTACAGATGTCAGCGATAGACATGCATTTCGCCTCGAGGAGACTTATAGTAGGAAACTATGGTATTATTCGGATGATTGAATATCGGTTAAATTTTGATCAGAAATATTTTTGTTCATTCAGGGTTGAGGCTCTTTCACGAGCCCGAAAATCTTCAGACTCGGGACCCGCGGCTTAAAGTCCCTCCCGGAGGACTTGTTCCTTGGTTTTTTCCATTCTAGAGATCCATCGAGTTTGAAGCCGCGGCCCGCGACATAACTGCGGCCAACGCTCTTCAAAATAGAATAAAAAATGAAGAAAATAAGTTACGAGGTGTAGAATTAACATAATCATACAATTGAATGACCGAAATTTAGTAGTCAGAAGTTACATCTCGTATACTCGTATCTCACGGGCACTATCGAATCTGAGGGCACTTTCCCTCCGGCTTTCCTACAATATGTCCTTCGTTCATTCCACATTCGTGCCACGTGTCCTGCTTATCGCAATCTACGAGATTTAACTGTTCTTCTTGCATCCCGGTTTCCTATAAAGATCACGAAGCTCATTTATGTGTAGTTTTCTCTATTCTCCTGCTTTTTTGTCTCTCTTTGGTCCAATTTTTTCTAAGTACTTAATTCTCACTCATGATTCTCTTTCATTCCATATTCGTGCCACATGTCCTGCTTATCGCAGTCTATGAGAATTAACTGTTCTTCTTGCATCTGGTTTCCCATAAAGAGCATATAGCTCACTATTTAAGAGTCTTCTCCATTCCACCTGCCTATTAGTCTCTCTTTGGTCTAAACATTTTCCTAAGTACTTTATTCTCGAACAATCTTAATATTTTCTCCTGTCTTAAAGTAAGAGATCATGTTTCGCATACATATAATACAACTGGAAGAAGATTTAATAAAGTGGATATAGATAAATTAAATACATAGTAATTTATTAAATATAATATATTATTAAAACTTATCGATCGTAAAATAAAAAAAATTGCCGAAACCCGGGATCGAACCAGGGACCTTTAGATCTTCAGTCTAACGCTCTCCCAACTGAGCTATTTCGGCACGAAGCAAAGACCGCTGAAGATAACCTGACAGTGGAATATGTTTGCTGACGAAAAAATATGCTTTAATAGGCATATAGTATATAATAGAGAAAACGAATTATTTAACGTATTTATGCCTTCTTTCATCAATGACTCCAAATTGAGACTTACATATACGCATGTCATTTCCTATTGATTGTTAACTTGGAGATTATATTTAATTCTGGGCATTCATGACGAAGATAAAAACAATATATATTTTTTTTCGGGTCGCTAATTACATTTTTGACAAAAATATTTCGTCCGTTTTTTTATCATCATCATCATCCGGGGATTAAGTCTGTTGGCTTGTTCCAGTTTCATGAAAGCTAGAATTAAAATTGTTCAGACCATCTTCTGTGTGGACGTCCAACATTTCTCCTTCCGTGTGGTTTATAGTTTAGCAATAATTTTGGAAATCTTTCTTCTGGCATTCTATCAACATGTTCTTTCCAGTCGTTCCTATATTTAATTATTCGATCTATAAGTTTAAAAATATTTAGTCCCCTTCTTATATCTTCATTTCTTTTCTTATCCAGCAGAGTACATCCGTTATTTTTTACTGTTTTTAAATTACCATAAGTAATCATTTGTCCTACATTCTCAAACGTTTCTATACCTCTCGAAGATAAATAGCACAGACTTTTATCGCTGCAAGGAGAACATGGAAAATAGGCACCTCAGCTATTGTCCCAATTGGAACAATAATACAGATAATAATCTTCAAAAAAATCCTCAAACAAAATATCATCATCATCATCATAGTACATTCACGAATTTAGGCCATTTGTTGACCTGTTTCGGCCTCAAGAGAAACACCATCCAGAAGTCTTTTGAGTGGACGTCCTGGTTTTCTTCTTCCTGCAGGTTGATATCTTAACATTAGTTTGGGTATTCTGTGATCTTCCATTCGATGAACATGTTGTATCCATCTTGACTTATAATCAGAAATTTTGTTTTCTAAAGATTCCATGTGTAATTCTTCTAAGATGTCTTCATTTTTTTTGTGATCTAGTAGTGTGTATCCTGCAGTCCTCCGAAGATATCTCATTTCAGCAGATCTAAGTCTCTGTATATCCTTCTGTTTCAACGTCCATACTTCGCTACCATACAAAAGAGTTGGAAGAGCCAGTGTTTTATATACTTTCAGTCTTGAATGCTTTTGCACTAACTGTGGCTTGAAGATAGAATTTATTAACCCTAAAATTCTTAAAAATTTAGATATTTTTGCATTTACATCCTTTTCTTCTTCATATGAGATATTGCATCCTAGATATGTAAAATTATTCACCTGCTCCAAAATTTTATTGTCCAGTACAATTTTACTTCTGACAGGATCTACACCTTGAAATGCCATAATTTTTGTTTTTTCTGTAGATATCTTTAATCCATATTCTTCTGTAATTTTGTTAAGTTCATACAGACCTTTCTGTAGATTATCTTCGGAATTTGCTATTATTATTTGGTCATCTGCAAACAATAGGGTGTTTAATTTTCTATTTTCTGATATTCTTATTCCGAATTTATATGTTTTGTTCCAGCAACATATTACTTCATTGATATAAATTGCAAAGAGTGTTGGGGATAGGGGGCAGCCTTGTCTCACACCACGATTTATAATTCCTTCTTCAGAAAATCTGTTATTTAATTTAATCTTTATGGTGTTGTCTTTGTAAATATTTTGTATGTTCTGCCGAAGTAAATTTGGTATATTTCTGTCTTCTAATATATTTAAGAGTTTTGATCTCTTGACTGTGTCGAAAGCTTTTCAAAATCTATGAAAGCAAAATGTGTTTCTAAGTTGAATTCTCTTCTTTTTTCAAGCAATAGTTTAACAGAAAATGCTGAATCAATACAAGATCGTCCTTTCCTAAATCCATTTTGACATTCCATAAGGAATTTTTCACTGAAACTTTTCAATTTTCCATTTAAAATGTCTGCATAAATTTTGTAGCATGTGTTTAACAAACTGATTCCCCTATAGTTGTCCATTTTTCTCTTGTCTCCTTTCTTGAACAGGGGTATAACAATGCTTGTCTTCCATTCTTGTGGTATATCTGCATTTTTGAATACATTATTAAAGAAGGACAACAGTCTTTCATGGAACTGTTTGCCTGCATATTTGTACAATTCAGAATTCAAACCATCTGTGCCAGTTGCCTTCCCATTTTTTAATTTCTTTAAACTATTGTTCAATTCTTCCAATGATATTATGGAATCTGTCTCATTATTATTTCGGAAAATTGTATCTTCATAGCTATTGTCAGTCCAAAGACTTTTATAATAATTGAAAAAATCTTCTTTTGTTACTCCGCAATTAATTTTGGTAGATTCTTTAATATCTTTATTCAAATGTTTTAATATTTTGAAGGCATTAGGTTGGAGCTTATGCAAATCTGATTCTAAATGTGTAACAAAATTTAACCATGTTTTCCTATGTCTCTTTCTTATTTCCCTCTTAACAATAGCTCTACAGCGTTTGAATTCTATTTCATTTTCTACTTTCTTTGTGTTCAAATATTTTTATAAGCTGCATTTTTTTCTTCAATCAATTGTTTTATTTGATCATCCCAGATTTTTAGAGTTCTATTTCTTCCTTGTTGTATATTTACTTTTCCTAAAGTTTCATTAGCTGCATTTTGAATTATCATTTTAATGTTTTTCCATTCTTCTTCGACATCATTACTTTCTGGAGTTGTAGCCATATATTGCTGAATTCTTCTCGAATATAACCATTTAATGCTGTCATCATAAAATAATTTTACCTTGTACTTTTGTTCTATGCTCTGTTGTTGTTTCTTCTTTTTTAACCATCTTGGTGGAAATCTTATTCTTGCTTCTACTAGGTAGTGATCTGAACCAATATCATATCCTCTGTAGGCTCTGACATCGAGAAACAATTTAAAAATCTTATTATTTGCAATGAAATAATCAATGATTGATTTTGAGTCCTGACGATGCCAGGTATATTATGTATGTTTCTATGATTGTAAAAGGTATTCGTTATTTTCAGTTCATTGTAGATAGCAAAATCTGTTAATCTTGTCCCATTCCTATTGCTGGTTGGTTCGCCAAATGTTCCAATATTATTGTTGACTTGAGCATTGCCCACTCTGGCATTTAAATCTCCTATTATGAGAATGTAATCATTTCTATTAATTTTGCTATAAATTTCTTGTAATATTTTATAAAATTCTTCATTGTCTTCTTCACGGCCTTCCTCTGGTGCATATACACCAAGAACTGTCAAATTACCTCTATTTATTTTCAGTCGAAGCTCTAATATTCTTTCATTCCAGTAAGTGTAGTGTTGAATTTTATTTCTTATGGTTTTATTAATCCAAATCATTACTCCAGCTTGTCCATGGGTTTTCCTGTCGACACCGCTATATATTTGTACATAATTTTGTGTTTCTTTCGTTCCTTTAAGTTTCTTCTTAGTCTCTGTAGTTACTGCAATATCAATGTTTCTATTTTTAAATATACTGTCTAGTTCCTCTTCTTTTTCATGGATGCTTCGGACATTCCAGGTTGCATATCTTACAATATCATTGTGCCGTTTTCTTTTAACCATATTTCTTTGCTGTGGGTCGTCATATTTCAATTCCTTCTGGCTTTTTTCGTTTTGAGACTTGAAAGTAGTTTTGAAGTTCCTTAGGACAGGTTACTGGCCCGACGCTAAGTAGTCCAGTGGTAGGGCTGCTACCTTTTAGTCTCTGGACAGACATTAGGATACCGCATTTACTCAGTACCTGATGGAACGGTTATACCGCCGTGACTCGGTCCTCAGAGCCTCGTTTGTGAAAACAGGTTGTACCACGAGAATCAAACAAAATATTAAAAATACAAATATGCAAATGAAGGGACTAAATAAGGAGACCCATGTTTCCCAGTAACGATTGCATTCTAATTAAGGCATGTTTAAAGGTTTTGTCGATCCATGTATAGTCCACAGACGAAGAGCATGGGACGAAGGAGGGCACAGGGAATTGCAAGCCATACAATGGCATACTACCTGAGAATAAAGGAATACTCATGACGTATGGAATATTCTGATCGATGACTCAGTGCAGAATATGGAATTTAGAATCAAATAAAATGTATCCTAATTTCAAGAGCCCGGATAGCTCAGTTTTTTTTCATCTGTTAAAGGTTTTGTCGGTCCATGTTTTCTTATCGATTACTTGTCATTATTATTATTTGTCAAATCCAAATAAAATGTTTCATTGTCTTTATTCAATCAAATATTACATTAACCATACAATAGGACAACAGTATCTTGACTGCATTAAGTTACTTTATCATCATCATCCATGCAATTATCAGGCAACTATGCTTACCATTACACCACCATCGCACGATTGCCAAGCGATATGCTTCCTACTATAGTATGTATATTACACTGCTCAAAAAAATTAGGGGATATTGTAGAATAACCTATTAAGACTATGTTTTTTGGAATAGTATTAGATGCAATCACTTTCTATTACTCCAAGATATTGTAAATAAGAGTTTGAAGTTGTTACGTAACCTCGGTACCACACCAGAGGGCAGTGTCTGTACTGTTGATGTGAAAGGGTGGTGTGGGGGTGAATGTTTTGTTGCTGTTTTTAAATCCAGTCCAGTTTTCAGTTAGTGAATGACTTGCCTTAGGGACAGTGATGCCTCGACAACGTGATTTACCTGAACCAAAGGCTTGGAGGGCCATAGGAAGGATGGAAGCTGGACAGACACAACAAGAGGTGGCACAAGCCATTGGGGTGTCTCAAAGCGTGATTTCCAGTCTTTGGAATCATTTTCAAAGAACATACTGTTTCACAGAAGAGCCGGACAAGGTCGACCAAGGGCAACAACAGCAAGGGATGACCGTTACCTCTTGTTAACAGCCCGTCGGAATAGACAGCAGAATGCAACTCAACTGCGAAATACACTTCAAACAGCAACAGGACGCAGGGTGTCAACTCAAACTGTCCCTAATCGACTGCATGGAAGTGGTCTCTATGCCCGTAGGCCCATGGTGTGTACCAGGTTAACTCCACAACACCGTAGAGATCGCAGAAACTGGGCGGAGGAACATCGTGGGTGGAGGCATGCTGAATGGAGATCAGTTCTTTTTCTGATGAGTCGCGATTCAACATGGAATGTGATAGTCGGCGTGTATTCATCTGGAGAGAAAAAGGGACACGAAACAATCCAGCTTTTGTACGTGAAAGATCCCCATATGGTGGTGGTGGATTGATGATGTAGGCAGGAGTCAGTAGTGGTGGACGTACGGACCTCTACGTTATCCAAGGTGGTACTTTGACTGCGGTAAAGTATAGAGATGAGATTCTCCGACCTTTTGTCGTGCCTTATGCTGATGCCAAAGGTGATTCTTTTCTTTTTATGGACGATAATGCACGACCCCACAGAACTGGCTTGGTGGACGACATGCTGGAAGTGGAGGGTATCGAGCGTATGCAATGGCCAGCTTCCTCCCCGGACTTAAATCCGATTGAGCATGTGTGGGATGCATTAGACAGGTGCATTGCAGGCAGACCAGCACCTCCCACAACTGTTCCAGAGCTGCACATTGCTCTTATGGAAGAGTGGTCACGTATCCCCCAAGAACACATTGCTAACCTCATTGCATCAATGCCATACAGGTGTGAGGCAGTGCTGGCCGTTCGAGGAGACCATACACCACACTAAAGAAACATTTTCACCCATGTTAATGTTGCTTTGTTTGTTTGCCATATTACTAATCAGGATCTCTTTGACATCTGGTGTGGTACAGAGGTTACGTAATGACTTCAAACTCTTGTTGACATTCTTTTGGAGTAATAGAAAGTGATTGCATCTAATACTGTTCCTAAAAACATAGTCTTAATAGGTTATTCTACAATATCCCCTAATTTTTTTGAGCAGTGTATTATAACGCATCTATTGCTTGCTACTTTGACCGTTGTATACTCCAGGGTTAGTATGTATTGAAACTCCCCTTGTATGGGTTTTGTTTATGGTTTGTTCCATTATTCAATAATTAATTATAATTTTTGTATAGTTTGTATTGCAATTTATGATTTTTGGAACTGTCTTCTTCAGATTATAATTAACATATTTATAGTTATCATATACATATAATTGATTATTTTCTACTCTTTCTTTGAAATCTTACAGATCCTTATCTTAGCATTATACAAAGATGTTACATATCTCTCAGAACACATATTCATTACTCTGTAATAAGAAGGGTCAGAAAGTTTAGGTTTTTTTGTCCATTCAGTTAAATATATGAAGCAATACAAAAACAAGATATATTGATAATAATTAGAGCGAACCAGGAATGGAAATAATTATATAGGGATTTAGATCTGATAGGAGATATAAGAAGAAAGAGACTGAAATGAGTAGCACATGTGTTGCGGATGGATGAAGAAAGAGGTGCAAGAAATATTTTAGAAGAGAAACCGGAAGGAAGAAGAAAGATTGGAAAACAGAACTAAGATGGTTAGATAAGATTGAGGAAGACTGGAGGTAACTGAAGGTTAAAACATAGAGATAGAAAGCAAGGAATAGGGGAGATGTTATGAAGGAGGCCAAGGTTCTTAGAGGACCGTAGAGCCAAAGGAAGAAAAAGAAGAATAAATATCTTAGTGACAAATTAAAAAAAAAAGAAGATGACTGGAATTCAACCCCAAATCAATTGCTTGCAAGGAACAATGCTCACAATTACAAAAGGTTAGTCCATCCTATTTGTGCATTCATTAGTGGTCTATGCTAAGGTAATATTTTAAAAAAGCGATAGCCGAGAATCGAACCCGGAACAACTCTTTGGAAATCAACTATGATCAATTTAGACTACTATAGTAAATTCCATTGATGTGTTTTAGGTAATTTAATAAAAAAAAAGGTTGCATATTGGTCGCGTTATATTTGACGGTTTAAAAAAGTTGCTGCAGATAATCCCAATGAAACAGAAATTTGTACTTCCTTTAATTTTATGTAATTTCTTCCTATGAGTTGTATATTAGAAAACGGATAATATTTTGTAATTTGTGATGAATAAGGATAGGATTTTTATGTAATAAAAGATAAAATGCTATACCCCCCTCGGGATAGACCTTGCCGTGGTGGAGGGGATCAGTACCTAATGACCCAGACCACGAAGTTTCTCTATGGACGCAGACGACTAGATAGGGAAGTCTCGTTTTTAACTAGCTTGCTCTCTAGTAAGAGGAGAAGTGAAGCGAAGTAGTTCCAACATGGGTTACCTCAACGGCTTCAGAAGCGGATGAAAAAAAATATTGTTCTCAACGGTAAAGAAGGCGGAAGAGAAAACCTGCAAAACTAGGGAAAGATGGGACTCCAAAGCTTTGGTTAGCAACCCGTCTAGGAGAAGGAAACTCCGAAATAAATCCACGATCCACTAGGGAATGTGGTTGTGCGTCTGGGCTGGTAACGACCACGTAAACATTTCCAAACTCATCTCTCTCACATGTTCACGAAGTGATCATAAAATAAAAAAAAAAAAGAATGCCGAAACCCGGGATCGAACCAGGGACCTTTAGATCTTCAGTCTAACGCTCTCCCAACTGAGCTATTTCGGCACAAAAGCAACGCTGCGGAAGATAAGCTGACACTGAAAGTGCTTGCTGACGAAGGAAAAATTGGCTAAAATAGGCATATAGGGTATAACACAGAAAACGAATTATTTAATGTAATTTATGCCTTCTTTCATGAATTACTCCAAATTGGGACTTAAATATACGTATATCGTTTCCTATTATTGTATAATTAAAAAGGTGGAGAATATTTAATTCTGGACATTCACGACGAAGATAAAAAAACTATTTTTTTTTTCGGATCCCTAATTACATTTTTGACAAAAAAAATATTTCGTCCGTTTTTTTTATTATCATCCAGGGATTAAGCCTGTTGGCTCGTTCCGGTTTCATGAAAGTTAGAATTAAAATTGTTCAGACCATCTTCTGTGTGGACGTCCAACATTTCTCCTTCCGTATGGTTTATAATTTGGCAATAATTTTGGAAATCTTTCTTCTGGCATTCTATCAACATTTTCTTTTCAGTCGTTCCTATATTTAATTATTCGGTCTGTAAGTTTAAAATATTTAGTTCCTTTCTTAAATCTTCATTTCTTTTCTTATCCATCAGAGTACATCCTTTTTTTTTTACTGTTTTTAAATTACAATAAGTAATAATTTTCCCTACAATCTCAAACGTTTCTATACCTCTCAAAGATAAATAGCACGGACTTTTACCGCTTCGCTGTAAGGAGAACATGGAAAACACGCACCTCTGCTATTGTCCCAATTGGAACAATAATACAGAGAACTTCCATGTATAACTTGAGATTGAAATATTTATTTATTTATATGGAATGACTGGCATGTTGATAATAATCTTACAAAAATCCTCAAACAAAAATATTAAAAATACAAAATATGCAAATGAAGGGACTAAATAAGGAGACACATGCTTGCCAGTAACGATTGCATTTTAATTAGGGCATGGTTAAATGTTTTGTCGATCCATGCATAATCCACTGACGAAGAGAATGATTGCAAGGGACGAAGGGGGGAACGGGGAATTGCAAGCGATATAATGGCATACTACCTGAGAATAAAAGTACACTAATGACGTATGTAATATTCTGATCGATGACTCAGTGCAGAATGCGGATTTTAGATTCAAATAAAATATAGCCTAATTTCAAGAGCCCGGATAGCTCTGTCGGTAGAGCATAAGGCTTTTAACTTGAGGGTCCAGGCTTTGAGTCCCAGTTCGGGCGTATTTTTTTTTCTTCCTTTATTAAAGGTTTTGTCGATCCATGTTTTCTTATCGATTACTTATCATTATTATGATTCGTCAAATCCAAATAAAATAATGAATTGTTTTTATTCAATAATCAAATATTAAATTAACCATACAATATGACAATAGTGTCTTGATTGCATTAAGTTACTTTATTTTTATAAGGGTTATATAATAAAAATTTATAACATGAGTTGTCATAAATAGAAAAATTTAAAAAGTGCGATGGCCGGGAATCGAACCCGGATCAACTGCTTGGAAGGCAACTATGCTCACCATTACACCACCATCGCGCGACTACTAAGTGTTATGTTTCCTATTATAGTACGAATAATATTATACCGAATCTATTGCTTGCTACTTTCACCGTTGTATACTCCAGGGTTAAGTATGTATTGAATCTCCCCTTGTATGGGTTTTGTTTATGGCTTGTTTTATTATTCAATTAAAAATTATAATTTTTTGTACAGTTTGTATTGTAATGTATGATTTTTGCAAATGTCTTCTTCAGGTTATGATTAACATATTTATCATATATAATTGATTACTTTCTACTTTTTCTTTGAAATCTTACAGATCCTATCTTAGCATTAGGCCTATACAAATATGTTACATATCTATCAAACAAACATATTCATTACTCTGTAATAAGAAGGGTCAGAAAAGTTAAGTTTTTTTTGTCCATTCAGTTAAATACATGGGAAGGAAAAATATTAACCCTTAAATTGGCAAAGCACAAATTTCTTCTGTTAAATATTTGAATGTAGCGGACCGCAGTGAAAACGGAATGTTGTATAACCGTTATTATTAGGTATATTGTATAATTAGACACACATTTAAATGGTTTATATTTGTTATTTTTTTTCTGATTTATTTAAAATATTAAATTAACTAAGCCAACTGATGTATCTAAAAGGATACGTTACGAATTTAAGGGTTAAGGAAGATATATGGAGGGGTACAAGAATAAAGGTATAAGGAGAATTAGAACGAACAAGGAATGGAAATAATTATATAGGGATTTAGATCTGATAGGAGATATTAGAAGAAAGAGACTGGAATGGGTAGGATATGTGTTGCGGATGGATGAAGAAAGAGGCGCAAGAAATATTTTAGAAGAGAAACCGGAAGGAAGAAGAAAGATTGGAAAACAGAAACTAAGATGGTTAGATAAGGTTGAAGAAGACTTGAGGCAACTGAAGGTTAAAAGATAGAGATAGAAGGCGAGGAATAGGGAAGAATGGGCAGATATTATGAAGGAGGCCAAGGTTCTTAGAGGACCGTAGATCCAAAGGAAGAAAAAGAAGAATAAATATCTTAGTGACAAATAAAAAAAAAAGATGACTGGAATTCAACCCCAAATCAATTGCTTGCAAGGAACAATGCTCACGATTACAAGAGGTTAGTCCATCCTATTTGTGCATTCATTAGTGGTCTATGCTAAGGTAATATTTTAAAAAAGCGATAGCCGAGAATCGAACCCGGAACAACTCTTTGGAAATCAACTATGATCAATTTAGACTACTATAGTAAATTCCATTGATGTGTTTTAGGTAATTTAATAAAAAAAAAGGTTGCATATTGGTCGCGTTATATTTGACGGTTTAAAAAAGTTGCTGCAGATAATCCAATGAAACAAAAATTTGTACTTCCTTTAATTTTATGTAATTTCTTCCTACCAGTTGTATATTAGAAAACGGATAATGTTTTGTAATTTGTGATGAATAAGGCTAGGATTTTTATGTAATAAAAGATAAAACTGCAATCCCCCCCCCAGGACTAGACCTTGTCGTGGTGGAGCGGTTCAGTACCTAATGAGTCATGACCCAGACGACTAGATAGGGAAGTCTGGCTTTTAACTAGTTTGCTCTCTAGTAAGAGGAGAAGGGAAGCTCCAACGTGGGATACCTCAACGGCTTCAGAAGAGGATGAAGAAAATTATTGTTCTCAACGGTAAAGAAGGCGGAAGAGAAAACCTGCAAGACAAGGGACAGATGGGACTCCAAAGCTTTGGTTAGCAATCCGTCCAGGAGATGGAAACTCCGCAATAAATCCACGATCTACTAGGGAATGTGGTTGTGCGTCTGGGCTGGTAACGACCACGAAAACATTTCCAAACTCATCTCTCTCACAGTGTTCACGAAGTGATCATAAAATTAAAAAAAAAATGCCGAAACCCGGGATCGAACCAGGGACCTTTAGATCTTCAGTCTAACGCTCTCCCAACTGAGCTATTTCGGCACGAAGCAAAGATCGCTGAAGATACTCTGACACTGAAATATGTTTGCAGACATAAAAAGTTATAATAGGCATATAGGGTATGACACAGAAAACGAATTATTTAATGTAATTTATGCCTTCTTTCATCAATGATTCCAAATTGAGACTTGAATATACGTATTTCCTATTGATTGTATAACTAAAAAGGTGGAAAATATTTAATTCTGGACATTCACGACGAAGATAAAAAAAAAACTATTTTTTTCGGATTCCTAATTACATTTTTGACAAAAAATATTTCGTCCGTTTTTTTATTATCATTCAGGGATTAACCCTTAAATTCGTAATGTATCCTTTTGGATACATCAGTTGGTTCAGTTAATGTAATATTTTAAGTAAATCAGAAGAAAACAAACAAAAATAAACCATTTAAATTTGTATCAAATTATACAATATACTTAATAATAACAGTTATACAAGATTCTGTTTTCACTGCGGCCCGCCACATTCAAATAACTAACAGAAGAAATTTGTGTTTTGCCAATTTAAGGGTTAAGTCTGTTGGCTCATTCGGGTTTCTTGAAAGCTAGAATTAAAATTGTTCAGACCATCTTCTGTGTGGACGTCCAACATTTCTCTTTCCGTATGGTTTATAATTTGGCAATAATTTTGGAAATCTTTCTTCTGGCATTCTATAAACTTGTTCTTTCCAGTCGATCCTATATGTAATTACTCGATCTGCAAGTTTGAAAATATTTAGTTCCTTTCTTAAATCTTCATTTCTTTTCTTATCCAGCAGAGTACATAAGTTTTTTTACGATAAGTAGTCATTTGTCCTACAAGCTCAAACGTTTCTTTACCTCTCGAAGATAAATAGCACAGACTTTTGCCGCTGCAGGGAGAACATGAAAAATACGCACCTCTGCAATTATCCCAATTGGAACAATAATACAGAGAACTTCCATGTATAACTTGAGATTGGAATATTTATTTATTTATTTATATGAAATAACTGGCATGTTGAAAATAATCTTCCAAATATCGTCAAACAAAATATGAAAAGTACGAATATGCAAATGAAGGGACTAAATAAGGAGACCCACGTTTCCCAGTAACGATTGCATTCTAATTAGGGCATGGTTAAAGGTTTTGTCGGTCCATGTATAGTCCACAGGCGAAGAGAATGATAGCAGAGGTCGAAGGGGACACGGGGAATTGCAAGCGATACAATGCCATACTACATGAGAATAAAGGAATACTCATGACATATGGAATATTCTGATCGATGACTCAGTGCAGAATACGGAGTTAGAATCAAATAAAATGTATCCTAATTTCAAGAGCCCGGATAGCTCAGTCGGTAGAGCATTAGGCTTTTAACCTAAGGGACCAGGGTGTAAGTCCCTGTTCGGGTGTTTCCTCTTTTTTTTAAAGGTTTTGTCGATTCATGTTTTCTTATCAGGCCATGTGGCCCGTTACGGTCTCAAAGAGGAATTTTCCATCCAGCGCGATTTTTTTAACGCCCCTGCCTTGGGGGCAGTAACGAAGTATGGCTTTTGGAATTCTATGAGACGGCATTCGTTGAAGATGGGCTTTCCAGTTGTTCTGGTAGTTTTGTATATGGTGAAGAATGGGTTCTACATCCAACTCTTCCGTAGGTGTATATATTAATTGGTGTTTCTCGTATAATTTATCATATTTATATTATTGTTATTATTATCGTATCATTATTGTTATTATCCTATAAAATGTTGTTTGTACATGAAATTTACATTGCTACATTTATTGTATCTTTAACTGTTTATAATTAGTATAGTGTATATCTATATTTGTCAAATATTTATTTGTATTTGTGCTGATTGAGTGGAAGAGAGGGCCTTATGGCCTTAACTCTGCCAGAATAAATAAAGTATAATAATTTCCTCATTTCTTTTATGGCCCCACTTTGTGTAGCCTGCTGTTCGGCGCATAAATCGCATCTCATTTGCTGTTATTCGGCTTTCATCTCTTCTTCGTAATGTCCATGCTTCACTACCATATCTTAATACTGGTCTTGCGAGAACCTTATCAAGCCGTAATCTTGTGTTCTGTACTAAAGATGGTTTCATTATACTGTTAATTATCCCCGTTGTTTTTTGTAAAATTTGTGATTTTCTACTTTATTTTTATCAGATATGCTCTTAATCTAGGAGATTTTAATGGCAGGATAGGGAACAGAAAAATCCAGTGCTATGTAGGAGGACATGGAGAAGAAAGTTGAATTTTTTAAAAATGTATTTACAAAATTTATTTCATCTATTTAGAAAATTAATTGTCTGTATCACTTTGTCCTTGAGGCAATCCTCTAATGAGGAAAGTTTTATATAATATAAAAATATAAGGGTGATATAGTAAAAATTTATAACATGAGTTGTCATAAATAAAAAAATTAAAAAAGTGCGATGGCCGGGAATCGAACCCGGATCAACTGCTTGGAAGGCAACTATGCTCACCATTACACCACCATCGCACGACTGCTAGGTGTTATGCTTCCTACTATAGTACGAATAATATTATACCGCATCTATTGCTTGCTACTTCGACCGTTGTATACTCCAGGGTTAAGTATGTATTGAATCTCCCCTTGTATGGGTTTTGTTTATGGTTTGTGCCATTATTCAATTATTAATTATAATTTTTGTACAGTTTGTATTGCAATTTATGTTTTTGCAAATGTCTTCTTCAGGTTATGATTAACATAAATTGCCATAAATATATAATTTTAATGTATATATATAACTGATTAATTTCTATTTTTTTCTTCGAAATCTTACAGATCCTATGCATTGTACAAAGATGTTACACGTCTATCACAACACATATTCATAACAAGGACCAGAAAGTTTAGGTTCTTTTTTTTCATTCAGTTAAATATATGGGAAAGAAAAATATTACGGAAGATATATGGAGGACTACAAGAATAAAGATATAAGGAGAATTAGAACGAACCAGGGATGGAAATAATTATATAGGGATTTAGATCTGATAGGAGATATTAGAAGAAAGAGACTGGAATGCGTAGGACATGTCTTGCGGATGGATGAAGAAAGATGTGTACGAAATATTTTAGAAGAGAAACCGGAAGGGAGAAGAAAGATTGGAAAACAGAAACTAAGATGGTTAGATAAGGTTGAGGAAGACTTAAGGCAACTGAAGGTTAAAAGATAGAGATAGAAGGCGAGGAATAGGGAAGAATGAGCAGATGTTATGAAGGATGCCAAGGTTCTTAGAGGACCGTAGAGCCAAAGGAAGAAAAAGAATAAATATCTTAATGATAAATTTAAAAAGAAAATATGACTGGAATTCAAATCCAAATCAAATTCCTTGCAAGGAACATGGTCACAATTACAAGATCATTGCAAGAGGTTAGACTAAACTATTTGTGCATTCATCAGTGGTCTATGCTAGAGCAATATTTTAAAAAAGCGATGGCCGAGAATCGAACTCGGAACAACTCTTTGGAAACTAACTATGATCAACGTTAGATCACTCTAATAGGTTCCCTTTGATGCGTTTTTATGTAATGTAATAAAAAATTTTGCACATTGGTCGCGTTATATTTTTAACGGTTTAAAAAATTGCTGTAAGATAATCCCAGTGGAACAATAAATGTATTTCCTTTAATTTTATGAAATTTCTTTGTATGTGTTGTGATTAGAAAAGCGGATAATGTTTTGTAATTTGTGATGCATAAGGCTAGGATTTTTATATAATAAAAGATAAAACTGCAATACAGATAGTATATACCTTATTCAACTGTTTGTGTGTGAAACCAAGATAAAAGGCAGTCAGAAGTCTAACTTCTCATTACACTATTCAACTGTTGGCGTGTGAAACCAAAACAAAAGACAGTCAGAAATCTAACTTCTCATTATACTAGTTGCAATTTTACCTTTTAGTACATAAAAATCCTAGCCCTAGTGATGAATGGCTTTGTAACTTTCTTATCGTATTTTTTGTATTTTTTCAGATCGAGATCAATGTGGAAAGTGCAGAGCTGGGACAAGAAGGCTAAACCTCAACAAATATTGCAGAAGAGACTACGGTAAGAGGTTTCCTAACTCTAATTTTTCCTAAGATTATAAGTCCGAATTTGGATGATTCTGGCCATAGAATCAATTTCTCGATTAAATTGTTGTAAGTTTTTATAATGTATTATATTATTATAATTTACAATTACTATATTATTAATTATGTTAATTTGTATTTGTGGAAGTGTAAATTTACTTTATTTTATTATTTTTTAACCCTTAAATTGGTAATGTATCTTATAGAGTACATTAATTGGTCTAAATTATTTTAAAAATTTAACAAAACAGAAGAAAACGAACGAATATAAATTACTGAATTATGTGACAAATTACATAATATACCTAACAATAATAGTTATGCATGATTCCGTTTTCACTGCGATCCGTCACATTAAAATAAGTAACAGGAGAAATAAGTGTTTTGCCAATTTAAGGATTAATTATTGGCATTCATCAATTTAAAATTATTTTGAATTACCGTTGAAGTTACTATGAAATGTCAAAATTATAAAATTTGTATATGAGATGTCAGTCAGTCGTCCTCAACTAGGTAAAAACTTCGTTGTAGGCCTTTAGGTATATGTTCCATCTTCAGTTGTTGATAAGATACCTTAACAAAAGTTGTGCATAGACTTCCTGAGGACGACTGAGATATCAGGTACAAACTTTATAATTTTAATTTAACATTTTACAATGCAGTCCGCCGCTCTGGCTCAGGTAGTAGTATTCCTTCTTCCTGATTAGCAAGCCCGGGTTCCATACCCGGCGGTGTTACAAATTTTAATTGTAAAATTTGCAATATCGGTGTCAGGAGGTGTGGTGATATACAATTCGTCCGTCGGATGGGGACGTTAAGCTTGGCGGCCCCATTGGTGCTTCTCAAGAGGAGTACGTTATGTGCCGGCACCGGGTTTCACCTTCTCCCCTCTCTTCATCAGCATCCCTCATACAACATACACTCATCTAAAGGTGCGTACACACTTGCGCGCCGCGCGGCGCGCGCGCACCATGTTCGTCAGATTTGGACGGGGTTTTAAGGTGCGCGCGCGTCTCTCACCACGATCCACTCATTGTTGTCGGTTTTTTTCCACAAACACTTTGATGGTTCGCTGTTTAGATTTGGACGGGTACCTGAGAGGTTCGTCGTTTTCGGTGCGCACCTATTATTTGAGTATGGAGTGGTCAGAGGAAAACATGTTAAAACTTATTGATATTTATAGAAGCAAGCAATTATTGTGGGATCCTCAACATAAGGATCATTTTTAAAAATCATTGAAAGGAGATGCCTGTTTTTTTTTTCAATGTTGTGTGTTTTTTTTTCATGTGTACTGTAATTGTATGAATAAATTAGAATTATTTAGAAAACATTATTTATTTAAGACGTTCATTTCATAATATTATGTATGAAGTATCACAAAACAATACAATATACAAACACATTTATTACTAATTATTTATTTATTTCTTCAAAGACTTCAAAGAGCAAGATTGCTCATGTTAAGGGGCAATGTTATAACCTAGTTGAGGGTTAACACTTCGGTAGCGAAAAGGGCCTAAATCCCAAAAACTGTGGTTCTAATATTGTTAGATTTTAATAATGGCTCGAGCGGATATAGGAATGTGTATGACGTGTTAACTAGCGCTGGTTCCAACGTAAGCTAGAAACGGGTGACTCACAACCCGTTAGGACCACAGGTATTAGAGTGCTTTGTACAAGATAGGTATGTAGAATGAGTAATAAACCAAATTTTATTCACACCAAACAAGAAATATATACTCTTAGAATTACAAAGTCAATTTTAAAACACTTCGGAAACAGTTAAATATTAAACTCTCTGAAATACACCATTAAAAGTTAAAACATCTCGAAGTACTTATTAAATATAAAACTCTTAGGAATACGAATAAATGTTAACCTCAAACTAGAACTATATCAACTTATGGAAAACACTAGGAAATTATTCTGTATAAAACTCGAGCGTGACTAAGAGAGATCAGTTTAAATAACTGTCCTAAAATAATGCTTTTATCTCTAATTAGTTATTTAAATGGCGAGAATTAGGTTCTCTGTTTAAATTAAGTCGTACATGAGCAATATTGCTAGTTAATTATGTATTTTTCTAAGTTATTTTATTCCAATAGTTTATTAAGTATTATAATTGATGAAGGTGAGAAAGTCCACCATTAATTAATAAGTATTAGTATTTAACTTTCACAGGGAAAGAACACTATGAGGTTCAATTTAATAATTAAATTAATGTTTTTATTACCTCACCTCATATCTTTTTTCTTCTATACTGCAGTTTCGGAGCTTATCTCCATCGTCAGTAGCTTCTGGTCGACCGGTGTTATGTCGTTTCTTGGCGGTTTCCTTCTTACTTCTGTCGGTGGACCGATGAACCTCTGGATTAGGTCAAAATTTGCGGGAGTTTCAAAATTCATGAGTTTTTCTTTTTTGTTTTTTTGGATGTGGATTTTTTCCCAGACTGTGAGTTCCTTTAGTTTATCTGTTTGTTTGATTAGGCTAGCTTCTGTATCTATTAAATGTTTTTCAGACCAAGCATGGGCTGCTACTGCTGACTTGTCCACTTCCCCCTTTTTTACATTTCTAAGGTGTTCCTTCAATCTAGTTTTAAATTTCTTTTTGTTTTTCCTATATAGATTTTGTCGCAATCTTGACATTTGATCTGATATATTCCTGATTTATATTCTTGTCCAATTTTTTTCATTTTTGTTGGTTTTAATTATCTTGTTTAGGCTGTATTCATTCTTTGGGGCCAATCGAATGTTAAACTTATTGAAAATTTTCTGGAACTTGTGGTGTTTTTACAGGATGGTAAGTGAATTTTTTGAATCTTATGTTCTCTTCTGTTTGTTTTTTAAGTGTGCTTTCATTAATTAGTTTTTGCCTTTTGAACTTATTTATTTTCTTGTGTACCATGTTCTCTTCATAACCATTTTCTATTGCTACTTTAATTATGTATTCTTTTTCTTTTTCATATTTTTCACGGTTCAGGGGTACATTCACCAATCTGTGTGTTAGGCTATTGAATACAGCTTCTTTGTGAGCGAAATGGTTGAATCCTGATGCCTTAATGTAGTTATCTTTATGTGTGTTCTTTCTGTATATTCCAAATTCTATTTTGTTTTTTTTCGTTTCTAGTTAGGGTTAGATCCAAAAATGA
This sequence comes from Diploptera punctata, assembly GCA_030220185.1. NCBI lineage: Eukaryota > Metazoa > Arthropoda > Insecta > Blattodea > Blaberidae > Diploptera > Diploptera punctata. Next base: position 1,220,303 of record JASPKZ010002700.1, read on the forward strand.
AATTTGTCTTTCAGTTTCAGTTTCCATTGTGAATTTTACAGTTTTGCTCTGAAGGTTCAGGAGTTTTAAGGCATCTTCTATTTGTTTATGGTTTATAATGGCTATTATATCGTCAACATATCTGCGCCAAAATTTGAAAGTTAATGGGTGTCCCCTTGTGATTTTCTGTTCGAAACTACCCATGAATAAATTGGCCAGAAAGGGTTCTTTCTGTATATTCCAAATTCTATTTTGTTTTTTTCGTTTCTAGTTAGGGTTAGATCCAAAAATGAAATTTGTCTTTCAGTTTCAGTTTCCATTGTGAATTTTACAGTTTTGCTCTGAAGGTTCAGGAGTTTTAAGGCATCTTCTATTTGTTTATGGTTTATAATGGCTATTATATCGTCAACATATCTGCGCCAAAATTTGAAAGTTAATGGGTGTCCCCTTGTGATTTTCTGTTCGAAACTACCCATGAATAAATTGGCCAGAAAGGGCCAATTTATTCATGGGTAGTTTCGAACAGAAAATCACAAGGGGACACCCATTAACTTTCAAATTTTGGCGCAGATATGTTGACGATATAATAGCCATTATAAACCATAAACAAATAGAAGATGCCTTAAAACTCCTGAACCTTCAGAGCAAAACTGTAAAATTCACAATGGAAACTGAAACTGAAAGACAAATTTCATTTTTGGATCTAACCCTAACTAGAAACGAAAAAAACAAAATAGAATTTGGAATATACAGAAAGAACACACATAAAGATAACTACATTAAGGCATCAGGATTCAACCATTTCGCTCACAAAGAAGCTGTATTCAATAGCCTAACACACAGATTGGTGAATGTACCCCTGAACCGTGAAAAATATGAAAAAGAAAAAGAATACATAATTAAAGTAGCAATAGAAAATGGTTATGAAGAGAACATGGTACACAAGAAAATAAATAAAAGGCAAAAACTAATTAATGAAAGCACACTTAAAAAACAAACAGAAGAGAACATAAGATTCAAAAAATTCACTTACCATCCTGTAAAACACCACAAGTTCCAGAAAATTTTCAATAAGTTTAACATTCGATTGGCCCAAAGAATGAATACAGCCTAAACAAGATAATTAAAACCAACAAAAATGAAAAAATTGGACAAGAATATAAATCAGGAATATATCAGATCAAATGTCAAGATTGCGACAAAATCTATATAGGAAAAACAAAAAGAAATTTAAAAACTAGATTGAAGGAACACCTTAGAAATGTAAAAAAGGGGGAAGTGGACAAGTCAGCAGTAGCAGCCCATGCTTGGTCTGAAAAACATTTAATAGATACAGAAGCTAGCCTAATCAAACAAACAGATAAACTAAAGGAACTCACAGTCTGGGAAAAAATCCACATCCAAAAAAAACAAAAAAGAAAAACTCATGAATTTTGAAACTCCCGCAAATTTTGACCTAATCCAGAGGTTCATCGGTCCACCGACAGAAGTAAGAAGGAAACCGCCAAGAAACGACATAACACCGGTCGACCAGAAGCTACTGACGATGGAGATAAGCTCCGAAACTGCAGTATAGAAGAAAAAAGATATGAGGTGAGGTAATAAAAACATTAATTTAATTATTAAGTATTAGTATGTTCACTTACGTAGGAGGACTGAGAAAACCATGTCCAGACAAGTAGAGCTTCAGAGACTATCACCTTCTATGCACATAGGGCCTAACTGCCTAGCTTAAATATTAATTTTCCCCTACTTTCGTTCCAAATAAGGTATGAAAACCAAGACTTTCCCAGCCTAGGGCTACTCTCTCTGATCTGAATGTTTCCAGAAACTCCACTCTATAACTGTATTATGTTTTGATAGAAATGGTGAAAAAGGCCTAACTGTATAAGTTTTGATATAGAGGGTGATTACAGACCGTTAATGTCAAAGGTAAATCTGATACCGAGTAAAGTGTTTTCCATATTCCAATATAGTTTTAGATGCTATTATCTACATCCTGTTTATTTAGGCCAGTTCATGAGCATGCTTGATATCAACATTTTTCTCCATTATACTTAATACATTTTACTCATTATTATAATTTATTTATTTTTCCTATAATAGATATATATTTTCATTATTATAGGTTATTTATTTTTCCTCTTATTGTGCTTATGACCTTGGGGCGTCCTTACATCCGTATCCTAACAGGCAATATACAAAAAATAATGGCCATAAAACAATTAACAATAAAAACAAGAAAACAAATTCAGGCATAAGTTTAAATAATACAAACTACTATAGATGCACAATATATATACACATATAAATACAATATGTAAACAGGATAATATTAATAATAATAAAATTAACAAAATTAACTAAGACAGCAATGAGAAAAAATATTTTTTAATACAATTAGAAAAATGTTTAACATTCGTGAAATGTTGATATTCAATAGGTAAGTTATTGTAATGGTTGATTAATGCGTAACGAATCCCTTTTATACCTTTTTTTTTTTTTTTGAGAAACTAGTATCTTTGTGCAATAAAGTACAACCTCTAGTATAATAATCATGTACATCTTTATTAAAAATTAAGGCCATGTTATGGTGAGATAGATTCTTAATAATTTTAAACATATATATACAAATCAAATATTTTTTTAAATTCCTTTAATGCTATAATATTTGAAAAAGTATAAATAAAGTTATAAGATGTAATAAGTAATAAGCGTGACCAGACGTCCCGATTTTGGCTGGACAGTCCCGATTTTTAACAATTTGTCCCGCGTCCCGCGGCATTTAAAAACAAAGTCTATTTTTGGGAAAGATGCAGGACAAGCGGGAGAACGGAAAGGGAATAGACGTGGTTGGTTACACCTGCTCTGCAAAATGTCTACTGAAGGTTTGTGGGTTTCCTATGGATCGCAGGAGGTTCGTTGAAATTAATCATTTCGACGAACATAACACGCGCCGCGCGCGCGCCGTTCGTGTTCGCGGCACGCATATGTGTACGTACCTTTACATTCCTATCGGTACACAAAAATTCAAAATATATCTGCAGGCGGAAGAATTACGAAGCTCTGTTTGTTGCTACACGTGACATCATAAAAGACAGTGAACACTGCCAGCGTCCCACGTTCCATTCCCCTTTGCACCCTAGATAGCAGTGTCACGTGTTCTATGCCTGCATAAACACGACTGTAGTGCTCTCCGTTGACAACTGTGCTTACTCCTTAAACGGGTAATAACATCATCTATGAAAAGTGATCTGCCCAAGTGGTACATAAAATCAAAATAGACAACGCCAGCACAGAACCCGAAGCAAAACAGACCTAGTTGGTGGCAATAGAACAAACACACCTTTTATAATGACACTCAATCAAAATATTATTAAAATAGAATTATAATTAATTGTAACAACTGATTCAATAAACTGAATTAATTCATTTATAACAGAAGAAATGAAGAATTCACACTTGATATCATTAAAAATTTAATAATAAATTCGTAAATAATAATTGTACTGACCAGCCTCATGGGCTAGTGGTCAGAATTTCTGACAATAGTTCGTGAGGTCACGTGTTCGATTCCCGGTCAGACTATAGTAATTTTTCCTTAAAGGGAATTATTCTTGTGGTTGTCCATTATCTGGAATTTGGGTGAAGTTCAGATTAAGGACTCTACTGGCGCTTCACTATCATTTATAACCCATCATATCATCGGGGTAACGTAACTCTACCTTACAGATGCCCGAATCTAAGAAACGTATTACAATTCCGCCAATGCCAAGGCCAAAAGCCAGAAATGCCTTAAAATATAATCTTGTGTCATTGAACAAAAATAATTGAAATTAGGTACATAATTACGATTATTGAAATCAATATAGGATATCAATTAAATAATATAAATTGAATAATTATTAATTTTGGTAAAAATCGAAATCAAGTGACTATTCACGAAATACCCATTGTTTACCTATTTGTTTTAGTAACAATATGTTATTCGCCTACAAAAGATGGATCCATCTTTCTGTAAAGGTCGAAATAGGAACGCGTATAAATAGATCTGTGCAGCTACAATGTTACTTTCAATGAGACGCACGTAACAATTCCAGCCATCCGTCCTAGCCCCATCTTTGTGTTGAAAGTAACCTTTTTGGCATTTTACAGATTTTTCTGGCGTAAACTAGGATATGTTATGTCTACCATAATTGCAATAAAAATAATACAAAATATTTCACGAGTAATATAACAAACAAACCATTAACAAAACTATGCCTGTTTATTAAAGCTGTACTGTACAACCATTGCCTACTTTTTAAGCTAATATGTAGATCATCGTTTCTCAACCTGTGTTTCCCGAACCCCCAGGGAAGTCGCAAAATATTTCAAGGAATTCGCCAAAACTTTTCCGTAATGGCGGGTTACGAGGTTAGGCCTATTATTGTTCCCTTCATTTGTGCAGCATTGTCATAATAATAATAATAATAATAATAATAATAATAATAATAATAATAATAATAAACAATAATATAATTATTATTTAATTTAACCCTATAATGTACCTTGAAGATATAAGAAAGGAACTAAATATTTTCAAACTTACAGACCGAATAATTAAATATAGGAACGATTGGAAAGAACATATTGATACAATGCCAGAAGGAAGATTTCCAAAATTATTGCTAAATTATAAACCGCACGGAAGGAGAAATGTTGGTCGCCCACACAGAAGATGGTCTGAATAATTTTAACAATTCTAGCTTTCATGAAACCGGAACGAGCTAACAGGCTTAATCCCTGGATGGTGATGATGTTGCTTGGAATTAAATTTTATTCCTATCTACCGTATGTATATTTAAAATGCATTGGTTCACTCAACTCAGATCGTTGTGGAAGGGGTTCGCTAGTCTAAAAAGTTTGGGAACCGCTGATATAGACTATAGAAAGTCATCCCCACGCGGAGACCTTTCACTGGTGAAATACGTTCACTACAAGGCCATCTGTCCTTATATATACCTCGCTCCATTAAATTAGCACAATAAGATAGTTGGCTTTTGACTGCTGGTCAAATTCCGTGTCTAAAGCTATATCACTGAGTAAATGGCTGTATGCTGTGTATGTTATCTTGTATTTCTGATAAGTAAATGACCAGTACATACAGAACCATTGTACTTTGTAGCTATTAACTTGTAGGTTAGTTTTAGCTATCAGCATCGGTGGTTCAGTGGTAGAATGCTCGCCTGCCACGCGGGCGGCCCGGGTTCGATTCCCGGCCGATGCAGCTTTTTTATTATTAATATTAACAGTTGAATGCAGGCTTTCACGGCCGGTAATCATAATGTTGTGTGATTCCGGAGCACTCGCCACTGAAGATGCCCTCCGCAGTTGAGGGCGAAACGTCTGGTATCAACACCAACTATGGACCACGGCCACAGAACCCGGAATCACACAACATTATTATTAATATTAACAGTTATGACTTAGAATATTGATTAGTAGTGTGTATCCTGCAGTCCTCCGAAGCAGATCTAAGTATTTGTATATCTTTCTGTTTCAACGTCCATACTTCGCTACCATACAAAAGAGCTGGAAGAGCCAGTGTTTTATACACTTTTAGTCTTGAAGTGTATGGTAGAAAAGTATGGACGTTGAAACAGAAAGATATACAAAGACTTAGAACTGCTGAAATGAGATACCTTCGGAGGACTGCAGGATACACACTACTAGATCATAAAAAATAAAATGAAGACATATTAGAAGAATTACACATGGAAACTTTAGAAAACAAAATTTCTGATTATAAGTCAAGATGGATGCAACATGTTCATTGAATGGAAGATCACAGGATACCCAAACAAATGTTAAGATATCAACCTGCAGCATAAAGAAGATCAGGACGTCCACTCAAAAGACTTTCTGGACGGTGTTTCTCCTGAGGCCAAAACAGGTCAACAAATGGCCTAAATTCGTGAATGTAGTATGATGATGATGATGATGAATATAGATTTCAATGGTATGTCAAAAGCTCGTGTCACAGGTAGTCTCTAATCGGGTTATACGAGCCACTTCTACTAAATTAGTCTTATTTGGATAGAGATACGCGTAGCTAAGCGTGCTTTATGTAACTTGATTGAAGTATAATGTATTACTGTAAATGGAATATTAAATTAAAACATGGATTATGTTGAGAAATAAAGTCTACGTTTCTTTTTTTTTTTCTTTCTTTTTTTCATCTGATTAAATAAATTGGTTATCTAAAACGAGCAAAACGTATATAAGATCCTTATTCACCCAGTGGTCATGGTGGTGAAACATGGACAATGAAAACATTAGGTGAAAGTCATTTTCATGTTTTCCAAAGAAAAATTGTCAGGAAAATATACCTAAATTGTCTAGTATGTGTAAATTTTCACGGGAGAATTAGATCAAAAGAAAATTTATGAAATAGAGAACATTGTAAGTTTTGTCAAGTAATAAGAATAAAATGACCTGGCCACATCATCAGGATGGACAATAATAGAATTTCTAAAATAAATGGTAAAAGAAGAGTTGGAAGACCCAAATTACGGTGGTTAGATGATGTCCAGGATGACCTTGTGAAACAAGAATTAAGAGATGAAGACAGAGAGCTTTGGAAAGAGAGGATTGGGCGGTAATTCTTAAGGAGTCAAGGCTAAACTAAAAGGGCTGTAGGACCACAGATGATAATCATGTAACTGGAAGATTAACAATTATATGTATTTTTTTCATTGTATGGCAGGACTAGAAAGCCGTTGGCCTACCAGCCGGCTACTGGCCTCATATCTACATGTGTTAATCACAGAGGTAGATAATCATCTTCCAATTTAGGGGTGACATATGGTCAGTATGTCGAGTCCCCCAGCCCTGTTATAGCTGTTTTTTAACCTGGTATATGTATATTTAGTTTAATGTTTTTTTAGATTAGTTAGGATGATAATTGTCCCTGTTATGCATAATAACACATGTTTCCAGAAATAAGCCTATGTTCAATTTCTCTTTGTATCTCATTCCTGATTGTAATTACACTGAGCAACAAAAAATAAACTTTTTTTTTGTCTCAGAAAGAAAAATATGTGATGATAGTTTTTTTTTCTCCTGAATTCAAATATAATATCGGTTTTTCTCCATCACACAAGGTTTTCGAGAGACAGGCATTTTTAATTTCAAACATTTCAATATTTTCTACATTCGTAACTACACAATATTCGAACATTCGGACTCACCTATAAAGTAAGAAATGACGATTTTCTGCTATATTTCGCCTGTGGAGCATCCCTCTTGATGGTCCAACAATAATTGGCCAGCATATTAGGATTCCATTTGCCTTGATATCTCTTTTCCATAGCTGAAATCATTTGAGTTAGCTCATTTGGTTTTATTTTACAATGGACAAATGGACGAAAAACGTTTATTAAAAAAATAATTATTTAAATCCATTATTTGAAATAAAAAAAACTCTGGGTGATGGAGAAATTTCGAATACATATTTGAAAACACGATAAAAAAACTGCATTAAGTACAACTATTGATACTCATGAGACAAAACATGTTGGCCAGTGTTATTGTACCTAGGTAATTGAATTCTGCCACTTCTTCAAAATTTCCCTCATTTGTCATTAACTGTCCAGTTCCATTATATAACATACTTCTACCTGTGAGCATATATTTAGTTTTATTGATACATGTATTTACTTCTAGTCCCAGTTTCTTAGTGCTATTTAAAGTACTGTATATAATAAAATAAGTTAAAATATAGCTTCTTAGGTAAAATCGGTCGTCCTCAACTTATTAAACATGTATTCTTTATGCCTGTAGGCCTTTCAGAACATCCGTTCCATCTTCAGCAGGACCTTCTTCGCTACGATATCTAGTGTGATAGTTGATGCTGCTGGTCCTAATGTGGTGTTGTCGTGACTAGATATCGTAGCGAAGAAGGACCTGCTGAAGATGGAACGGATGTTCTGAAAGGCCTACAGGCATAAAGAATACAGCTTTTATAAGTTGAGGACGACGGATTTTACCTAAGAAGGTATATTTTAACTTATTTTATTTTAAGACTCTCCACCTCAACGGTTTTAACAATGAATTTTATTAGTATTGACTGTATATAATTCTCTTTTTTATCAGGTGCAAAGAAATAAAAATTAAAGTTTAGGTGATACAATGTTAATATTTTGATTACTTCATTAAGCACATTGTAATATATTTTTTTAACGGGTGTGGTTGTTGAGTAACAGATTGATGTCTTTCTGGACAGCTAGTTAGTTCATTAATTGACCACAACTTGAAGCATTTGCCTGTTAATTAGACGCTACTATTGTAGAAGAAGTTTGTTCAATGATTTATTGCTATACTTGTTCAACTGTTTGTAAATTAGAAGAGCTTGGTACAGGGAAATAAAGTACTGTACAGTGAAACGAATCAACAGGTAAAACAGCTAAGGCGTTACCTAGGAAACCAAATAAGAGAGCAAGCAACAATAAACGTAACAATTATGTTATGGCAGTTAGGAGTAGAGTAGAACACGTCCCTCTGAGTTACGTACTCATAATTGCATCTAATTTTGTCGTCACTGGTGAATCAAGTCTGTGAATAGCATTTACTATTTGCTCCTATTTGGATAATCATTATCTCCTTTATCTCCTACCAGGAGCATAGGGCATCCACAAAGGGTCGCCAATGAATCCTATTCTGAGCCAACTTCTTTACTTCCCTCCAGGTTTTCATCTCCTTCGCAATATCTTCAAGGATGGTTCTCTTTCATGTCTGTTTCGGTCTGCCTCTTCCCCTGTGCCCTTGTGGGTTCCAATCCAATGCAATTCCTTCAATCGAATCATGACATTTTCTTAATGCGTGTCCTATCCAGTTCCATTTTCGCTTTTTTATTTCTATTTTAATTTCATTTTGATCAATTTTCCCCTCCATAATTCTTTATTTGATATTGCCTCTGACCATTGTGTTCTTAATATTTTCTTTACGCATCTATTTATAAATACTTGCAATTTATTTTCTATAATTTTACTAGTTTTCCAGGTTTTACAAACACGTAATAGTTTTAACGTTACTTAAAAAGATTTTTAATATTTGAATAGATCATTTTTGTAATTGAAGTCTCTGTTATTGTCCATCTCTGTGGATGTGAGGCCAGCAGTCTGATGGTAGGCAATGACTTTCTATTCCTTTCGCGCCGTGGAGTTTTGGAGTCTCTGCCATTACTACTATAAAATCTCCCTCCCTCTGCCTTATTTAATCCTCTGTATTATTCGTCCAAATTAAATATGCACGCGGAAAATATGCTAGGAATGTTCTGTTGATTCTCTTCCTTCTCTTACTATGTTGTCACTTCCTGTCCCTTGTGTTGTGTTATTTGAGTGGGAGGGGAGCGCTGACAAATACTGTGCTTTTTAAATGATCCGTCACCTACAGTAGTCGTTGATCAAATGAATAATCTGGCAATCATGTTTTACTACAAGGAATAAGCTGTCCCTTCTTTTACTTCCTCATTACATGTTGTCAATTCCCGCCCACTGTGTTGTATTGCAAGACTGGTAATAGAGAGATGACAAACACTGTGATTTCAAATGATCCGAAACCTTCGGCAGTCGTCGACTAAATTACTAATTTGACAACCACGTACTGATATTTCACATGTGTTTAGAGATTCTCACTTCCATAGAGAAGTAGTGTAGCGACACTAGCGCTAACACACATCCCCTCTAACCGTGCAGACTTAACTTGGGTGAGTAATAGACACTATCACGTTCTCCACCCTTCTCTCTCTGTCTGTCTGTCTCTGTCTCTCTCTCTCCTCTCTCTCTCTCTCTCTCTCTCTCCTCTCTCTCCTCTCTCTCTCTCTCTCTCTCTCTCTCTCTCTCTCTCTCTCTCTCTCTCTCTCTCTCTCTCTCTCTCTCTCTCTCTCCTAGTTTTATTTCTTCCGAGCTTTACAGAAACACAGTCTGCAAGGAAAATATTTTTAAATTTAGAACAAACTATATACATAAAGGGTGAAACAGAACTCCACCGATAAACTTGCACATATTGTCCAAGGAAGTTGGCTGAGCCTACTGTGACAATTATATTATAGAGTAATGTGTTTATATGATAGACATGTAGTAGCCTATATCCTTTGGACCGTGATAAGATGCATTTGTAGATAGATCACAAAGAAAATACAACAAATAATCATCCAATCAGTACTAGAAGAAGGTACTGTAAAAATCACAAACTGCAATGATTGATGATGATTGATTCCCGTTCGTCCCATTGGGGGACACGGGTGTTACCTTAATGGAAAGTTTCTTATCCAGATGAATTTAATTACGCTTATTCCCCTTCTTCTTCTTCTTCACATCACGGCCTAGGCAAATTTCTGTTCCGCCTCACAATTGTTCTGCCCGTCTTTTCACTGGTCTTCCTACATTCCTTCAACCTCTTGACTTCTAGTTAAATGCTGCTTTTGGTAATAATGTTACGTTCATTCTTTCTACATGTCTAAACCATTTATTACTATATTTCCTTACAGATGTATTTATTTTATTATAAATTAGTTTATTGTATTGCATGCTACCAATCAAGAATTTGAAAGAATTGTATTAAGAAGTGAACTAATTATGAAACAGAATAATTGGAAGACCAAGATTGTGATATGGATTATCGGAGAACACAGCTATATGGAAATTAAGAACTTACGGTCTACTGCCAGAAATAGTTAAGTTCGAAAGAAGTCCCACTGGCCTTATACATAACATAATAGTGTGTCATTTTTTTCTTAAGGTTGGATATGTATAACGATTTCTTTTTTTTTTTTTTGAGTCTTCATTTTTTTTTCTATGTTCCTTGATATCCCGTCACAATAATCTCATTTCTGCAGATTTTATTTGCTTGGATCCGTGACTATAAAAAGTTGCATCGGCCGGGAATCGAACCCGGGCCGCCCGCGTGGCAGGCGAGCATTCTACCACTGAACCACCGATGCTGACAAATGAAAATGTCTTGCAAGTGAAACGCTATGAAATACAAAAGGCTGCATTTATATTCTAGGTGATTTAACTCCACGATGCGACATGCCTACAAGGTCCTTGGTCTATCAGACAGTTACTGGCCTCACATCCACATGTGTTAATCACATAGATGGATAATCATTCAAATAGTTTAAGTGTGAAATGATAGGTGATTTACATAAGTTCGGAAGAAGGTCCCACTGGCCTTATCCATAACATAGTAGTGTGTGATTTTCTTCTTAAGGTTGGATATGTTGAACGATTTTTTTAGATAGATCATCGGTTGATTAATGTCTTTGACATCGTCCGATTCCTAATAGCCAATTTTGTCGGTCCATCCAATCTCCTCGTTATAGAAGTTTCTCCTTAATTTTTTTTTAAGTCTTCATTTTTCTTTTACTATGTTCTTTGATATCCCGCCACAATAATCTCATCACTGCAGATTTTATTTGCTTGGGTCCATGACTATAAAAAAATTGCATCGGCCGGGAATCGAACCCGGGCCGCCCGCGTGGCAGGCGAGCATTCTACCACTGAACCACCGATGCTGACAAATGAAAATGTCTTGCAAGTGAAACGCTATGAAATACAAAGGTTGCACTTGTATCTAGGTGATTTAACTACACGATGCGACATGCCTAACAAGGTCCTTGGTCTATCAGACAGTAACTGGCCTCACATCCACATGTGTTAATGGATAATCATTCAAATAGTTTAGGTGTGACATGATAGGTGATTTACATAAGGTCCCACTGGCCTTATCCATAATATAGTAGTGTGTGATTTTCTTCTTAAGGTTGAATATATTTAACGATTTTTTTTCTTTTTTTGAGCCTTCATTTTTCTTATACTATGATTTTTGATATCCCGTCACAATAATCTCATTTCTGCAGATTTTATTTGCTTGGATCCGTGACTATAAAAAAGTTGCATCGGCCGGGAATCGAACCCGGGCCGCCCGCGTGGCAGGCGAGCATTCTACCACTGAACCACCGATGCTGACAAATGAAAATGTCTTGCAAGTGAAACGCTATGAAATACAAAAGGCTGCATTTATATTCTAGGTGATTTAACTCCACGATGCGACATGCCTACAAGGTCCTTGGTCTATCAGACAGTTACTGGCCTCACATCCACATGTGTTAATCACATAGATGGATAATCATTCAAATAGTTTAGGTGTGAAATGATAGGTGATTTACATAAGTTCGGAAGAAGGTGCCACTGGCCTTATCCATAACATAGTAGTGTGTGATTTTCTTCTTAAGGTTGGATATGTTGAACGATTTTTTTAGATAGATCATCGGTTGATTAATGTCTTTGACATCGTCCGATTCCTAATAGCCAATTTTGTCGGTCCATCCAATCTCCTCGTTATAGAAGATTCTCCTTAATTTTTTTTTTTTTTTTAGTCTTCATTTTTCTTTTACTATGTTCTTTGATATCCCGCCACAATAATCTCATCACTGCAGATTTTATTTGCTTGGGTCCATGACTATAAAAAAATTGCATCGGCCGGGAATCGAACCCGGGCCGCCCGCGTGGCAGGCGAGCATTCTACCACTGAACCACCGATGCTGACAAATGAAAATGTCTTGCAAGTGAAACGCTATGAAATACAAAGGTTGCACTTGTATCTAGGTGATTTAACTCCACGATGCGACATGCCTGGAAGGTCCTTGATATATCAGCCAGTTATTGGCCTCACATCCACATGTGTTAATCACATAGATGAACAATCATCCAACTGGTTTAGGGGTGACATATTAGGTGATTAACATATCGTGAAATGTAATATATACTATACAGTTTTAAGCACAGAATTTGTCCTACCTTCAAAAGCTCTCTTCGTGTTATAGACATTCTTTAATATGCTTTAACTAAAAATGATGCAACAATTAAAGTGAGTTGATTTCACTTTTTTGTTATTATTAAAAGTTAGTAAATAAGTTGCATTTTGTTTATCTTGATTCTTTAGTTAAGACCAACTTCAGAATAGTTTCACTGTGCGCTATACACACTCAGGCATTCATACGTGCATATATATATATACATATCTGAGTCTTTCTATCTGTTATTTGATATCCTGCCACCCGTCGCAACAATATCATCCGTGATTTTTATTCATCATCATCATCAACATCCGTCACGAATTGGGCCCCTGAAGACCTGTTTCGGCCCCAACTAGCAGTCTTTTAAGATGTCTTCCTGGTTGACGAAGTCCTTTGGACTTATATTGCATCATTTTTTGGATTATTGAATTATCCATTCTTTTCCTTGATCTAGCCAGTTTAATTTATATCTGTTGAATCTGAGAGATTCTACTTCTAATTGTTCTAAAATATCTTCATTCTTTTTTCGATCTAAAAGAGTTTATCCTGCTGTTCTTATGAGAAATTCCATTTCCATTGCTTTGATTCTGTTCCTGTCTCTTTTTCTTAAAGTCCTAATCTGAGTGATTCTACTTTTTTCTTAAAGTCCCAATCTCACTTCCGTATAAAATGGCGGGTAGTGATTTTTGTACTAATTTAGCCTTTAATGTATTATTAATTATTCTTAAGATTTTGTAAATTTGGTGATTTTCTTGTTCACATCTTTTTCATTCTGATGTGATTATAATTAATAAATATAAAAAATTGTATCGGTCGGGAATCAAACCCGGGCCGCCGGCGTGGCAGGCGAGCATCCTACCACTGAACTACCGATGCTGATGATGACAATTGTCTTTTAAGTGAAACGGTATGAAATACAAAGATTGCATTTGTATCTAGGTGATTTAACTCCATGATGCGACATGCCTAGAAGGCCCTTGGTCTATCAGCCAGTTACTGTCCTCACATCTACATATGTTAATCACATAGATGGACAATCATCCAACTAGTTTAGGGGTGGCATGATAGGTGATTTACATATCGTGAAATAGCTATAAGGTATAATATACAGTTTTAGGCACAGAATTTGTCCTACCTTCAAAAGCTAAGCCTCTCTTCGTGTCAAGATGCTTAAACTAAAAGTGATGCAAAATTAAGTGAGTTGATTTCACTTTTTTGTTATTATTAAAAGTTAGTAAATAAGTTGAATTTTGTTTATCTCGATTTTTTAGTTATAACCAACTTCAGAATAGTATCACTGTGCGCTATACATACTCGGGCATTCATATGTACGTATATAGCCTATATTTCTAAGTCTCCTTTTTCTTTCTGTATGTTATTTGATATCCTGCCACATGTCGCAACAATCTCATCCGTGATTATTATTCATCATTATCATCATCCGTCACGAATTAGGCCTTTGTAGACCTGTTTTGCCCAATTAGCAGTCTTTTAAGAGGTCTTCTTGGTCGACGAAGTCCTTTGGGCTTATATTGCATCATTTTTTGGATTCTTGAATTATCTATTCTTTTTACATGGTCTAGCCAGTTCAATTTATATCTGCTGCATCTGAGAGATTCTACTTCTAATTGTTCTAAAATTTCTTCATTCTTTTTTTCAATCTATTTATTCCGCTGTCCTTGTGAGAAATTCCATTTCCGTTACTCTGATTATGCTTCTGTCTCTTTTTTTTTTTCTTTTTAAGTTCAAATCTCACTTCCGTATAAAAGAGTGAGTGATGATAAGTGTACTAATTTAGCTTTTATTGTATTATTTATTATTCCTAAGATTTTGTAAATTTGGTGATTTTCTTGTTCACATTTTTTTTTCATTTTTTATGTGATTATTATTAATATAAAAAGTTGCATCGGCCGGTAACCGAAGCCGGGCCGCCCGCGTGGCAGGCGAGCATTCTACCACTGAACCACCGATGCTTACGAAGAACTCTAGCTTATAAGTTAATAGCTAGAAAGTACAAAGTTTGCATATGTATAGGACCTACATGTCATCCCTGTATGCCCATGGAGTTAAATCACCTATAGTATATAGTATAGGTGATTTAACTCCATGGGTATACAGGGATGACATGTATAACATACAGACACAGAATTTAACCTGCCTTCAACAGCTTCAGACACGGAATTTGACCTGCCTTCAAAAGCTAACCCTCTCTTCGTGTTATAGGCCTAGACCTGTTTGAGATGATTTCATTAGAAGCGATGCAACAATAAATGAGTCGATATCAGTTTTTTTTTTGTTATTACTAAAAGTTAGTAAATCATTGTTTCATTTATTATCTCCACTTTTTAGTTTATAATCATCTCGAGAATAGTTTCACTCAACGCTATACACACTCGGGCATAATACACACATATTTAGTTCCACTTATATTAATAAAAGTAGTGGCTCCAAATTTGGAAAAAATCAACAGCTAGAGGATCGACTTGCTGTCCACATTTCACCCCTAAACTGACTGGATGATCTTCCACTTCTATATTTAACACTGTGGATGTGAGGTCAGCGGTCTGTGGTAGGCAAAGTGATTTATACGCATTTAGCGCCATGAAGTTAATCTTCATACAGTATATAAAAAGTCGGTCTGTCTGTGCTGTATGGACTCAAAAACTACTTGGACGATTTGAATGGGGGTTACACCATCATTTAGAGAATTTTTCGTGGACAATACGTATAAAACATTACCGTACGTACTATGACCGGAGCTAAAAAAGTGCAATGGTGCACTAAGAAAAGTAGATTTTTGGTTGTTTAAATGGCTTACGTTGCCTAAACCATAATAAATTAATGTACAGAGAATTGGATATCTGAAAAATTTCTGCAAAATGTTCTGCGACTGTATATTATTATCTTTTTACGGATAATTTACAATAATTTGTTAACATGTCTGAAGAAGGTACAGTGTACCGAAACAGCTGTCACTGAATTATATAATAAATATGAAAATGAAATAAAACTACGTTTTATTTTTATTTAATTAATAATAATGATTTTTGTCTTTCAGCCATTCATGCCAAGAATATCGGGATAAGTAGATTCACGGGTAACAGCCGGTAATCAGCACGGGGTATCTAAAAATAATTACGATATAAAATTATAATTATTTTTCTTTTTTACTTATTCAGCTAAATATAAAAACACATTTAATTTATTTAGGCGTAGCAGCGCTCGCCGGGTATTACCATAGGGAACATAGTAGTCAGCTATACAAAGGCAAACTTTGTACCTTCTAGCTATTAAATTATAAGCAACAAGTTTTCGTAAGCATCGGTGGTTCAGTGGTAGAATGCTCGCCTGCCACGCGGGCGGCCCGTGTTCGATTCCCGGCTGATGCAACTTTTTATTATTACAATTGTTGACCATCTGAATATAGAATTCACTGTAACATCAAAATCTCTAATATGTGTGCATTATGTCCGAGTGTATATAAGATACTGAGATCCATTTCTGGTGCCGTGAAAGAAAATAATGCATGGAGAAAGGGATGCAATAATGAATTTTATAAACTGTACAATCGGCCAGATATTTTGAATTTTGTTAAAGTTAATAGATTGGCATGGGCTGGACACATTATTCGTATGGATAACAAAAGGATTGCAAAAAGAATTTACAATGGGCAACCTCTATTGGCCAGAAAAGTTGGAAGACCTAAATTAAGATGGGAGGATGGTATAATTCAAGACATTGAACAAACAGGTGAATGGAGAAGACTACATAACAATGAACTACATGGTCTTTATAGGAAGCCAGATATAATAAGAACAGTTAAGTCTCATAGACTGCGATGGGCAGGACATGTTGCACGTATGGGGAATGAAATACTTGCATGGAAGCTCATTGTAGGAAAGCCAGAGGGAAAACGTCCAGTTGATAGACCAAGAATGAGGTGGGAGAATAACATTAACTATGATTTGAGGGAAGTAGATTATACAGGGAATGATTGGAAAGCATTAGCTGAGGATAGGGATGTATGGAGAGCTTATGTAAGGGACGGTCATGAACCTACGGGTTCGATAGTGCCAGTGAGTAAGTAAGTAAGATTTTAAGAATAAAAAACTGGAAGAATGAAGGTCAGAACAGGGAAGTCTGGCATAAGCTTCTGAAGGCGGCCAAGGCCCACATGGGGCTGTCGAGCCAATATGATGATGTATATAGCGTTGAGTGAAACTATTCTCAAGATGGTATTAACTAAAAAGTGGAGATAAAAAATGAAACTATTATCTACTAACTTTTAATAATAACAAAAAAAACTGAAATCGACTAAATTAATTGTTGCATCATTTTTAGTTAAATCATCTCAAACAGGTATAGGCCTATAACACGAAGAGAGCTTTTGAAGGCAGGTCAAATTCCGTGTCGAAAGCTGTTGAAGGCAGCTTAAATTCCGTGTCTAAAAACTACGTTATACTTTGCATTATCATGTCACTCTGTATACCCATGGAGTTAAATCACCTACACAAGTGCAACCTTTGTACTTTCTAGCAATTAACTTATAAGCTAATGTTTCATATAGGCATCGGTGGTTCAGTGGTAGAATGCTCGCCTGCCACGCGGGCGGCCCGGGTTCGATTCCCGGCCGATGCAACTTTTTATTATTACAAGTGTTGACCATCTGAATATGGAATTCACTATCATATCAAAATATCTAAATATGTGTGTGTCCGAATGTGTATAGCGTTGAGTGCAATTATTCTCAAGATCGTATTAACTAAACAGTGGAGATAAAAAGTGAAACAATTATTTACTAACTTTTAATCCATCCATAGTAATTCTGCCCGAGGGCAGGTCATTCACTGCAATCATAGCATTTTCATGCTATGCTTTACAGCTTTACTAGGGAATTGTAGGTGTGGTAGCTTCCCGTTGCTTTCCGCACCGGTGAAGGATGATGATGATGATAAGGATGATGATGAGGTGATGGCCATATGATTTCGGAGACCGTTTGGACCTTAAAGTTTTGTTCTCCTGACATTTGTCTTACAGATGAGGAAAAACCCCGAGAAAAACTGCCCCGACCGGGGATCGAACCCGGGCCCGCTGCGTGACAAAGCAGCACGCTACCGAGACCACAGCGGTGGACAACTTAAAAAAAAAAAAACTGATATCGACTCATTTAATTGTTGCATCACTTTTTTTGAAGGCAGATCAAATTCCGTGTCTAAAGCTGTTGAAGACAGGTTAAATCCCGTGTCAAATTGTAGGTTTTATTACACAACCAAGTTAACTGTTCACGGGCGGAGGGGAAGAGTTTTAGCGCTAGTGTCGCCGATCTACTGAATCTGTGGAAGGGATGTAGGAGAAAACTGTACATCCGATCACGTATTGAAATTTTTCAACTTCAAATGTGGGGGGAGAGTCGTGAAACACGTGTGAAAGAACTTAACATGGTTGTCAAATTAGTCATTTAAGCACGGAACGCTCAAGTGGTCGAATCATTTAAAATCACAGTATTTGTCGTCTCTCCGTTACCAGCTTCACAATAAATCACAAGTGGCAACATGTAATGAGAAGGGCAAGGAAGGGACAGCTCATTCCTAGACGTAACCCCAAAAGTAACAGAGTTGTCAAGTTAGTCATTCTGTCACTGATCACGCAGAATGACGGATCATTAAAATACATAGTATTTGTCAGCTCTCTATCTGCCAATCAAACAACATAATACAGAGGACAGGAAGTGGCAACATAGTAAGGAAGAGAAGGGAGAAAGTTCGTTAGTTAACATATTTTCCGCCTGCACAAAACACTTGGATGGGTAATACCTTTCATTTCACAAGAATCACCTATCATTTTATCTCTGCATACCCATGGGGTTAAACCACTTATACAAATACAACCTTCGTACTTTCTAGCTATTAACTTCTAAGTCAGAGGTCTGCATAAGCATCGGTGGTTCAGTGGTAGAATGCTCGCCTGCCACGCGGGCGGCCCGGGTTCGATTCCCGGCCGATGCATTATTTTTTATTAAAAGGGTTGACCATCGAATATAGATTTCACTGTTACGTCAAAAGATCATGGCCACGTAGTTGAAATTTTTATAAACGTTTACTAATTTAATCTTAGATGGTGCTACATGCCATGGCTTGGGGCCTACGAGATGGCCGCTACTTCACATCCACATTAATCATTTACATTCATGGACGATCATACAGCCAGTATTGGAATGACATGTGGTCAGTATATCGAGTCTCCAGCCGGTATAACTGGTTTTCTTAACCTGGAGCTACTAGTTATTGTATACAGAGTAATTCAAAAGGTTGCGCACAAATTTCAGGAGCTTATAGAGGGGTCGAAATACAACAACTTTTGATTAGTAACTTATGGTCTGGAAAGTAATCCTGGGTCAGTACAAGCCCTGGAATGTCTAGATGGACAAGAAATTATTTTGTCCACACACTTAAGCAAATGTAAATTTATTCACCAATTTGGTTTTACAACACTAGGTGTTCAAAATGCGTACCACCACATTGAATACAGGCATGTTCTTCCGCGTGAGCAAGAACTTCCTCTTCCATAGCGACTGTTCCAAAAGTACGTGGCCGGCCTACATGATGCCATGAACGTAATAAACCTGTATCCCGAGTCGGTGGTGAACGTTTTGAAACGTTCGAGGATGTGTTTGACGTCTGTTCGGATATTGTGCGCTATACAGGCCTTGAACTTCCCGTGCATTACTATTCGCTTCACCATACGTGAAATGCATGTTTCGAAGTTCTGACATGTATTCCATGTCACAAAATCAAAAATCTTCATAAGTAATGCCACGAGTGATTTCCAATTTATCTAGAGAATTTGGAAACCAAGAGTGGCATTTAACGAATAAAATTAAGCTGTTTACTCACAAATCATTGTTAAATAAAGTTATTTTAAAATATTTATGTATTTAATGTAAACGGTGATGTTTGAAAACAAATCAGAAATGTGAGGTTATGTTCATTCACTGATCATATTATTTATTGCCAAATAAGATCGCAATATTGTAAGAATGTAGTCAAGTGGAGAAATAATGAAACACATCAAACTATATATCATAATCAACATTACGGGTTATTCATTTATTTTTTTAGTAAACAACTCAGTAAAATCAAGGAATCTGTTCATTATTTGCTATATTCAATGTATTTGTCGGAGAAAAATAATGTTCTGTCCTGTTCAGAACATTAAAAAGGAGAAGCTTTCTTTATCACAAAAGCAGGAGCTGATAAAGAGAAATCGATAAAGAGCGAGGTGAAACACGACTGTCATTGGTTGTAAAACAAAATTCATTGAAACGTGACTGGTCATTGACTAGCATTTGTGGCATGAGTTAAATAGTCAAAGCAATGCTGTAGTGGACCTCTACAATACACTTCAGGTACCGTTCTGAAATGAAATCAACCTATTAGAGAGCGCACGAATGACTATCAGTTCTGAACAGGAGAGTACACAAGTACTGTACTGCACTAAACGGTATGACAAATTCGATGCGAAACATGGACTCTTACTTTAAGGGAGGAAAGGAGATTACGAGTATTTGAGAATAAAGTTCTTGGGAAACATTTTTGGACCAAAGAGAGATGATCAGACAGGTGAATGGAGAAGACTGCATAACAGTGAATTACATGGTCTTTATAGGAAGCCACATATAATGAGAATAGTTAAGTCTCGTAGATTGCGATGGGCAGGACATGTGGCACGAATGGGGAATGAAAGACGTGCATGGAAGCTTCTTGTAGGAAAACCAGAGGGAAAACGCCCAGTTGGTAGACCAAGAATGAGGTGGGAGAATAACATTAACTATGATTTGAGGGAAGTAGATTATAAAAGGGGATGATTGGAAAACACTGGCTCATGATAGGGATATATGGAGAGCTTATGCCGCGCGGCCATGAACCTGCGGGTTCGATAGTGCCAGTGAGTTAGTTAGTGTAGCGAACTCACTGCCTCTCTGAAAAGTAAGCTTAGACCCACATTGAAGTTCTCGACTTATACTGACCCAGTTTTACTTTCCAGACCATAAGTTACTATTGTATAGCTGGCTTAACTTGGCACAGAGAGAGATGGAGATACAAGGGTAGATCGTTGACCACTTTAGTCTAGATACAAAAGAAAGAACCCACCCTGTTGTCAGTTTTTCTCTTCCCCTTTCCCTATTAACATCTGGTGAAGAAACAGCGACAACACTGGTGCGAGTTATAGAGGTGAACACCGTTTTCTCATTCTATAAATTTCTCGTAAAGTTAAACCAGAGAGTCGAAATTTGGGAAGTGTGTTTACACACCGTGTAAATGACAGTAAATGCTGCGATAAGAGCCATAAACGACATTAAGTCAATAAACAGACTCTCACTAGAAACAGCCCTACAACTTTTTGAACTTAAAGTTGATCCCGTTGCAACATATGGGTTAGAGAATATATGGGTCCATTTAAAGAAACCGAACCTAGAAAAAAT
Source organism: Diploptera punctata (assembly GCA_030220185.1). Classification (NCBI taxonomy): domain Eukaryota; kingdom Metazoa; phylum Arthropoda; class Insecta; order Blattodea; family Blaberidae; genus Diploptera; species Diploptera punctata. The sequence goes on from JASPKZ010002700.1 coordinate 1,241,605, forward strand.
AGAGAAACTAAAAGCAACATACCTAAAAAGGGTGCTCTGTCTCTCCAAATACACGCCCTCATGACTTGTTTATGAACTCTCCAGAGAACCATTCTACATAGAAGAGCTGAGGCTAAAGTTCCTATTACCAGTGACACCAGCTTACCAGGACCTCCTGCAAGAGCTCTACGAAAAGAAACGCAAAATATGGGAAGAATTCTATATTACTGACGCCATGACAAACCGTGAATGGACTCAGGGAGGATCGAATTGCGCCATACAGTGACCAGACTCGCTGTGCATGGATTTCACCACAAGCTGTGCAGCAAGCAGAGATTCCACGAGCCCGGCCCACACTGCGTGTGTTCAAGATGTGGCGAACAGTGTGAGAAATATCATGTGATAAACTGTAGGATGAGATCAGAATCGTTGCTGAAACTCTGAAGTGACTAAAAACAATCTTCCTTGCACGTTGTGCGCATTTCTTATTTTATTATAAAAGTTGTTGTATTTCGATCCCTCTACAAGCTCCTGAAATTTGTGCACAACCTTTTGAATCACCCTGTATATGTCTGCTATATGCCGTACAATCCTACTTGAGGCATAGATGCTCCCTTGCGGGAGTTAATTAACCAAGCCTAATTACATTACGCTTATTTCCATACAAATGTTACCAATTGACAAGTGATTAAGCATCGCTTCAAATAGACACCTATTAGGTAATGAAGGTATTACTTGGATGGGAAAAGAGCAATTCAATTTCACTCATTGGCTTTAATTTACGTAAATTATTACGTAATTAAAAGTGAAAGCTATTTTATAAATAATGAAAACTAACAAGGGAATTGTCAACCATTGCATGCCGAAACCTACCTTGAAATTTCTTTCAGAGAAGCGTTGTGACGTAACAAGGTCATGACTAAAAAAAGTATCTTCATCTTCTTGCAAGGATTAAACCTTTTTACTTCGTTCCGGCTCTAAGTATCATAGCCTGCTGTGTCCATCTTTCGTGGGCATCCCCGATACCTTTTTCCTCCTCTTGGTTGATAGTTCAGTCTTTTCCTAGGCAATCTCTTGGTATCCTTTCTGCAGACATGTTCGTATCATTTTCTCCTATACTCTTCTATTTTATCTGTCAAACTGAATATTTGTAGTTCTTTAAGGATATCTTCGCTCGGTTTTTTATACATTAAATTATATCCTGCCATCTGCCGCTTTTAACTGCAAGGCATTAAAATCCAGCGCCAAATCGCTGATATTAATTAGAGGGAAGTAATGCAATTCCTTTATTTGTAGACTCAAAAAACTTCACTACCTGGCGTCCCGCCTCTCTCCATTCCGCTCTTATTCAAGCAGGGGGTCCATCTGGCATGCAGTTAAAACGGCAGATTTTTTTTTTTTTTTGGACACGACCTTGGTACATAATAACGGTTCTCTGGGAGAAATTTCAAGGTAGGTTTCGATATACAATGATTGATAGTTTCATTGTTAGTAAAATATATAACTCGTGAAACATCCATCCATAGTAATTCTGCCCGAAGGCAGGTCCTTCACTGCAATCATAGCATTTTCATGCTATGCTTGCAGATTTACTAGGGAATTGTAGATGTGGTAGCTTCCCGTTGCTTTCCACACCGGTGAAGGACGATGGTGATGATGATAATGATAAGGATGATGATGGCCATATGATTTCGGGGACCGTTTGGGCCTTAAAGTTTTCCTGACATTTGTCTTACAGGTGAGGAAAAACCCCGATGAAAACCTCACCCAGAAAGACTGCCCCGACCGGGGATCGAACCCGGGCCCGCTGCGTGACAAGGCAGCACGCTACCTCGAGACCACAGCGGTGGACATCTCGTGAAACAAACCTCTCAAATATTTAACTCACAACGTATTCTATAAGATCATCATCGGCATCGTTGTCATCATTGGTTGTACAACCCAGGATTGATCCTGGTCTCTATCAGCAACTTTTTCCTACCCTGGGCAACCATTTTCCAATTCCTGTTTTCTAATTATTCAAATCGTACTCCACTCCATCCAGCCATCTGAGGCTGGGTCTGCCATTATGTCTCTATCCATCTGGATCTCTATTCAGTAATTTCTTTGCCTATTCTCTATCCTCTCTATCCTCCATTCGTATCACGGGACCTCCTGTCTAGGCCTGTTTATTTTAATACACTTGACATATTTAAGCCGTAAAAAGAATATTAAACTCGTCCTCCAATGTCTAGCGTCACGAAAAATAGGAAACATATTTTTGAGAAGTTTATCTTATAAGATACATTAGTTTAAATTAATTTATTGTTTGTTAATAAAAATTATAGAAAACGAATGAATAAAAAGGACTTAAATTTGTATCGGATTGCACAATATACAGTAATGAAATAGGCCTCGACAGTTTGACAGTGGATTTGTTTTCACTGCGGTTCGATACATTAAAATAACTCATCATCATTATTGGTTTTACAGCGCCATTGTGCAGGCCTTGATCCGCCCCTACAAATCGCCTCCAGTCGTCCCTCCTGTCCTCCCTCCCTCTCCATCCCCTCGTACACCCAGTGTTCTCAGGTCCTGTTCAGCGCTGTCCAGCCATCTAATATTAGGACGTCCAACTCTTCGGTTTCCAATTATAGCTGTCAATGTGACTCTACGACATGTGTCTGATTCCTCTTCCCTGTAGAGATGTCCCAGCCGTCTAATTCTTGCCATCTTTATTGTTTAATGATGTCTACATCACCATATAGTTCATATAATTCATCATTATATTTAATTCGCCAGTTTCCACTCTCACATATTGGGCCAAATATTTCCCTTAATATTTTTCTTTCAATATTCTAATTTTGTTTTTCTTGAGTTTTTGTTAGGGCCCAACTTTCACAGCCATAGATGGCAACAGGTCTCAACGAAGTTTCATATATTTTTTATTTTTGTTTGAAGTCTTATATATCGGGAACTGAGTTTTTTTTTTTTAAGTTCAAAATATCCCTTGCTGGTAAACATTAGTCTATGATTGATTTCTTTATTAATCATATCTTCTTTCGTTATCTTAGAACCCAGGTATTTAAATTCCTTCACTTTTTCAAACGTATAATTTCCAACTGCAAAACAGACATCATTGCTTGGACTGCTTGTAATTTCATTAAAATACCTAGTAAGAGAAATTAGGTTTCACCAATTTGTTATCATTAGACTGTCCTTGGCAGATCTATGACTCACTCAGATTAATATATTATTCACGATAAGAATCCTGAAACCAGACATTTGAATGAAATACGATTGAGATATTAAAGTTCAAGGTTAAACCATAGTTAATTACTACTGAATTGTATTAGGTTTTCTCTTTATGGCCCTTGGAGAGATTTTTGTCTCTTCGGTTGAGTAATGGTTTTTGTTTTTGAGGAATTATTAGCTTGTCGGTCATAACATTTGGTGTGCTTAGAGTATAGTGTGTATTGGTGTTCTGTATTGTAGTGTAATCTGTATTTGTGTTGTCTCTATGGTGTTAATTAGTTGGTTATTGGTAACGCGACTCTTCTTTTTAGAAATGCATTAAATATAGAAAAATTGCCATACTTCCACAATAGGACTGAAGAGGGGAAAAAAAGGAATCAAATTAGAGAACTGGTTCGTGTGCAATTCCCATGTACACGAGACGACATATCTTGAGGTTGACATAGAAGGCAACTAGGGAATGTTTTGTGGATGTAAATTATTAACCCCTTGTCAAGTCGACGAGCGAACTCTTGTTTCCCCGCGAGATGCAACTTGCGTTAACTGCATGCTAAATGATAGTGCCTATATTAATAATAATAATAATAATAATAATAATAATAATAATATAATAATAATATTCTTGTATCTTGTAAGCCCACGTTTCCCTTAATAGAGATTTAGACGCTCTCCCCTACACGGAAGAATTTGAACCATACTAATTTAGTTACACTTGTTTTCGTATAGATGTCATTTGAGTGGTCCGTGGTCAGCGTTCCGCCTCATACTGACATCCAGGAAACCAAGGTAGTACTAGGACGGGAAAATTCGATAAATTTTGCTTAGAGGCCTTTTCATTCAGGTTTAAGGATCTTTTACGAGCCTGAAAATCTTCAGACTCGGGACCCACGGCTTAAAGGCCCTCCCGGAGGACTTGCTCCTTGATTTTTCCATCCTAAAAGATCCATGGACCCAGGCCGGGTTTGAACCCGCGACCCTCGGGACCAGAAGCAAGGAGCATAACCACTAGTCCACCGTATTATTATTATTATTATTATTATTATTATTATTATTATTATTATTATTATTATTATTATTATTATTGTAGTCATTGTGTCTCTAAACGAGACTTAGGCGTTCTCTCCCTACAGGGGAGAAATTCAACCATATTAATACACTTGTTTTCGGTAGATGTCACTTAGTGGCCCAGAATCAGCGTTCCACCTCATAGTGACATCTAGGAAGCAACGGTAGTACTAGGATAGGAAAATCCGGTAAATTTGCTCAGAGGCCTTTTTATGCATTGCCTGTATTTCTTTTCCATCCCCGCCCGCCATAGGCCTAGAAGGCCTTTGATCTACCGGCCGGCTGCTGGCTTCACATCTGCATGTGTTAATCACAGTGGTAGACGATCATACAGTCAGTGTAGGGGTGACATGTGGTCAGAACGTCTGATCCCCAGTCGTTATAGCTGATTTTCTCAACCTAGAGCCGCTTCTTATTATAGCTACGGGCTATAACTTCCGGCTATAACTGCTGAACTTCCATGAAAAATTTTCTTCCCCATGGAGACGCGAATCAGCGTAAATCCCGTAGTTCTGCGCTAAGGCATCTTGTCTTAACCACTCGGCTTCGGCGCGGGAGTTTTATCTGAAAACCTTAATCAAAAAATCGGTCAATTGACTGCCAAGTTTATTTTCTCCCAAGATCCATCCATAGTAATTCTGCCCGAGGGCAGGTCTTTCACTGCAATCATAGCATTTTCATGCTATGCTTTGCAGCTTTACTAGGGAATTACAGGTGTGGTAGCTTCCCGTTGCTTTCCACACCGGAAAAGGATGATGATGATGGCCGGATGAATTTCGGGGACCGTTGGGGCCTAAGCTTCCTAACATTTGTCTTACAGGTGAGGAAAAACCCCGAAAAAAACTTCACCCGGGAGTATGTCCCGACCGGGGATCGAACCCGGGCCCGCTGCGTGACAAGACAGCACGCTACCTCGAGACCACAGCGGTGGACTTTCCCAAGATAACTGGACGCATATAATTGAATTAACAAAAGAAAGATACAATCCATAAACCAGCAAAATCGGAGCATAAATTGATCTTGCTGACAAATTCGCTTAATTTGCGTGTGACGGACTTTTGTTTTCTAACTCTAACAAATACACAACATGGAGTAGTGGTTGAACAATGTCAAACACACTCGTATTTTACACATAATCACCTCCATTAAAGAGATACTGGAGCTTGGACAGCGCCAAGACAATTATGAGGTTACTGATCCAATTACCAGAAGATGCATGAAGCGAGTTTCACCATAGCAACAACATAAGATAGTCCCCCCTAGTAGCAATTTCATTTGTTTGTATGGGAATCTCTGTCTTTCGTCGCATCTCCTGTTTTTTTAAGTATTCCCCAGGGGTTATCCCCTTACATCAAGCAGGTCGCACCAATTTCTCTCCTCTCTTTTACAACGTTCTTACTCACTTCTGTCCTTCAATTCCTTTCCAAGATGCTCATTTTCTGTTCATCCGTGTACGTCCATGATGCGGGGAAACAAATACACAGTACACTTTTTTTTAAAATAAATACCACCAGGTTATCATTACGACATTTCTAGTATTCTCTTCTGGCATGGTGTTCTTGTAACCCACTTTTGAGGTTGGGGCGCCTGGAAGGCTGCCCCGATGATATGAAAGGTGATGATGATGGCAATGATGTACCAGGAGAGGCCTTAAACTAAACTTAATCTGATAAGGTGAGTATTAAAATGGATAATGTTATGATAAACTAAACGAAATTACAAAAAATATATATAATATGGAAATACCATCAGAAAAATAAGAACAATGGTTTTCCAGGGCGCACAACCAGTTCGGATAAAGATAATATTAGAAAATAAACCACTATAACAAGTGACAAAAAGTAACACTAAGAAATTGGGACTGGAAGTAAATATCAATAAACCCTAAATATATGGTCACACACAGAAATACAATATATAATGGAATTCGACAGATAATGACAAATGAAGGAAATTTTGAGGAAGTGGCTGAATTCAAATACCTAGGAACAATAATCACAAATAACAATGAGATGCATGAAGATATTAAACATAGGCTCAATTCTGGAAATGCGTGCTATTATGCGTTACAGAGACTCTTGACTTCCCAACTCCTTTCAAAAGCGTAAAAATTAAAATATATAAAACTATTATTCTATCAGTTATATTATATGGATGCGAAACACGGACTCGTACTTTAAGGGAGGAAAGGAGATTACGAGTATTTGAGAATAAAGTTCTTAGAAAAATGTTTGGACCAAAGAGAGATGAACAGACAGGTGAATGGAGAAGACTACATACAAATGAACTACATGGTCTTTATAGGTAGCCAGATATAATAAAAAACAGTTAAGTCTCGTAGACTGTGATGGGCAGGACATGTGGCACATATGGGGAATAAAAGACATGCATGGAAGCTTCTTGTAGGAAAACCAGAGGGAAAACGCCTAGTTGGTAGACTAAGAATGAGGTGGGAGAATAACATTAACCATGATTTGAGGGAAATAGATTATACAGGGAACGAACGATTGGAAATATTTAGCTCAGGATAGGGATGTATGGAGAGCTTATGTCCGCGCGGCAATGAACCTACGGGTTCGATAGTGCCAGTGACTAAGTATGTAAGATTACGAAATATCATACACAACGGAAATTAGTTATTAATAACGAACTAAATAAGTTTAATTATATAACAGGAACACTAAAAAGAACTTTGAAAAATAAAGCCAGAAATACTCTATAATGAAATTATACAATACAATGTCAGTTCCTATTACTACTTATGGATCCGAAACATGGACAGTGACAACGCAACCATCTGCCAGAATCCAAGCTGCTGAAATGTAATTCCTCAGACCAATAGCAGGATATCAAAGAAGAGAAAAAAAAACATAACACAGAAATAAGACAACAACTAAAAGTAAAGGAATTAAATACAACAATAGTGAAATACAGAACAAACTGGATAGAACACTTAGCAAGGATGACTGAGAACATATAATACCAAGACAGCATACAACTATTCACCAAGAAGAAAAAGAAGCATGGGGGAGACCAAAGAAAAGATGGAAACAGCAGCAATTTGGAGCCGAAAGCGAACAGGCTAGTAAATAAGCCAAAACCGTGACGAGTGTTGATAATGATGGCCAGACGGTGTTTGGGGACAGTTTGGGTCTTAAAGTTTCCTAACATTTGTCTTACAGGCAACAAAAAAAAAAAACGAAAATACTCATCCAGGAAACTTGTCTCGATCGGGAATCGAACCGGGCCGCTGCGTGACAAGGCAGCACGCTACCCCGAGACCACAGCAGTGGACATACATAAAAAATATACCAATAATAAAACCGTAGCACTGCAGCTCCGGAGAGCCAAGACCATCGATCAGGTTACTGTGACTGCAAGCAGATGACAACAGAAAGAATCAAGTGGTTAGCGTGACGCTGTCCCTCTAAACTAAACTCCATGTCACGACAGACCTAGAAGCTGCTAGCCTCACACCCACACGTGTTATTTACAAAGGTGAACGATCATCTAGCACGTTGTCAGCATGCAAGATCTCTAGCCGTTAAAGCCAATTTTATCAATCAAGCGCCGCTATGTATTGTAGCTACCCAAATACCTCACATTGTTGCATGGATAACGGTCACATACCGGTCGAAATGCCATGATAAAAATATATTCCCCATGGATAAATGAAACAGGGCGCATCCTATATCTCTGCGCTAAGGCAAGGTGGCGTAGACTGCTAAATCATATTAACTTAATTTGAATAGAACGGCCGGGGAGTCGATATTCTGACCACACTTCACCCCTAAAATGGCTATATGATGGTAATTTAACACATGTGGATGTGAGGACAGTAGCCGGCTGGTGGTAGGCTAAGGACCTTCCTCTACTTCACTGAAGCTTAAAAAAAAAGGACAAAGAGAACCCCAAGATAGTGTTGCGAAAAGTGATAAAAAAAATGCCACGAACAATCCAGTTCATAAATGAAATCTTCAAGACACTAAAATAAAAATAAACATTATAACGTCCAGTTGTAGACTAAGAATGAGGTAGGAGAATAACATTTTCCATGATTTGAAGGAAGTAGATTATACAGGGGATGATTGTAAAACATTAGCTCAGGATAAGGATGTGTGGAGAGCTTATGTCCGCGCGGCCATGAACCTACGGGTCGATACAGCCAGTTAGTTAAGTGAATGGGACTAAAGTGAATAACTACAAAACAGTAATGCAAAGAGCGTACAATGAAGGAGCAAATTACATATTTTAAAAGATAGAATTTCATAGCCTAAAGTCCCTGCGATATATCCACAGGATAAAACATAAGTTGTAGGAATTTGTTTAAAAAAACATAGTATATTGTAGATGTTTCTACAATAATTTTTGTAGTTAAGTCACTGTGACTCTAAATCCTCCCAGCTGGTACCACGAGGAAGCTAACTTTATTTTATCAGTCCTGATTCGATCAAGTATTCACCCTCAGATTATTTGATTTTATAAATCCGGGCTTACATGGGTTTGAAAACTGACTTTGTATCTATCTATATCTTCCCTTCCTTCAATAAATAAAACACAACGTAGAGGATGTTATTTTCTATTCTTGATCTCGAAAAAGAAACAGAACTAAAGGCAGCGAAAGAAAATTGCTTGTTGTAAAGCCCTCTCAAAGTCCTTGCCACATACAGGGTGATTCAGAATTCCTATTACTTGGATCAAGACATTCGAGCAATTGTATCAATATTGGGAGACGTTCTTCAATGTTTATAACTAGGCTTAGGGAATGGGATGACTTAAGACTGCGGTAAAATATGCCATATATATATATATATATTATAATTAAATGTTTAACATTGAGCAATGCAATCTTAATATGGTATGATAAGAAAAATAAATGCCTGGACGGGATTCGAACCCGGAACTCTGAGTCTGTACCTCAGCGTGTTATCCGTTACACCACCAGGGGATTCCAATTCAAACACTTATTTTTTCTTATATATGTATTATATTCTCCATTATTACTAGATGTCGCGAGAACTCGGTCTTCACTGCCATCTAGTAGCTGACTATAACAAGTAAACAAATTAAAGAGAATATTTTTACCTTATAGCAGTGGCGCTTTATAGGTGTTACAATTAAATGTTTAACATTGAGCAATATAAGCTTAATATGGTATGATAAGAAAAATAAATGCCTGGACGGGATTCGAACCCGGAACTCTGAGTCTGTACCTCAGCGTGTTATCCGTTACACCACCAGGCGAATCCAATTCAAACACTTATTTTTCTTACATATTATGTATTATATTCTCCATTATTACTAGATGTCGCGAGAACTCGGTCTTCACTGCCATCTAGTAGCTGACTGTAACAAGTAAGCAAATTAAAGATAATATTTTTAGATGGCAGTGAAGACCGAGTTCTCGCGACATCTAGTAATAATGGAGAATGTAATACATATAGGCCCATAAGAAAAAATAAGTGTTTGAATTGGATTCGCCTGGTGGTGTAACGGATAACACGCTGAGGTACAGACTCAGAGTTCCGGGTTCGAATCCCGTCCAGGCATTTATTTTTCTTATCATACCATATATATATATATATATATATATATATATATATATATATACAGGGTGTAACAGGACCTTACCGACAAAATGTTAGGGATAATAGGGCATGCAGAGATCATTTTGTTTGTGAAGGAACATATAGTCGCAAACACGTCGTTTATGAGTTATGCGCAGATGAAGTTGTTCACCCGTTAGGGTCGGAATTGAATACAAACATTTGTACAAGTATCATTTTATTGAAAAAATACATGTTTTTACAATAAGTGTTCAAACAGTCGGCCCTGTGCCTCACTGCATGTTTGATATCGTCGCAGCAACGATCGGCCAGCACGGCCGATCATGGCAGGATTTTTTTACGTCGTCAGAACACTTACTGTTTGAACACTTATTATAAAAACATGTATTTTTCAATAAAATTATACGTGTACAATTGTTTGCATTCAATTACGACCCAAACGGGACATCTGCGCATAACTCATAAACGACGTGTTTGCGACCATATGTTCCTTCAAAAAAAATGATTCTCTCTGCATGCCCTATCATCCCTGCCATTTTGTCGGTGAGGTCCTGTTACACCCTGTATATAAGAAAGAATACTAAGGTTAGTATATATAAAATAGTCATTAGATCAGTAGTGTTATATGGAAGTAGACCCGGACGTTGACTAAAAGAATGGAATCGCACCTAATACATACATGGGAGAAAAAAGTTAAGATTTATGGACCTAAATTTGAAAATTCTAATGGAGGATAAGAGATAATTCTGAGTTTGAACATCGGTATAATTCCCGTGATGCTATAACTGTAAGGCATAATAGAACCCATGTTTAATTTATTTGTTCATCTCACTCTTATTTGTAATTATTGTTTCTAGGTATTTGAATTCAGCCACTTCTTCAACATTTTCTAATTTGTCATTAGCTGTATATTTTCATTAGATAATGGATTTCTATGTGTGAACATACATTTAGTTTTATTGATGTTTACTTCCAGTCCCAATTTCGGTTGGAAAAAGTAGTAAAACAAATTTTATAAGTCATTATAATATATCTACCAGACTTTATTCCTTTTGAGCGAGCAGCAAATAACATTAATAATGTAGTATAATACAGCTCTAAGATTATAATAAATATTTTTATAAGCACATTTTCCTTTCGAGGGTAAGCTCAGAAAGCCCCAAAGGACGAGGCACCAATGCGAAACTGTCTTGCAGGAATTTGATGAATGAAAGTTCTCACAGAGGGTGATTCATATTTTGCAATCGATCATAATTATGTCTTCTTCAGTATATAAACAAATAAATTTCAGGCACTCAACTTCCAAGAGCAAATATCAACTAAGCTAGTTACTATTACTAGCTAGCAGATGACAGTAAGCATTCAGGAAATCACGTGGTTGGTGACGCAATTTCTCAACCTTAATTTCAGCTAACCATATTTCACTGCTTATATAAAGTATCTAATTATTGGCTTACCAATTGGCGCTGGTTTATTACACTATCTATTTAGCATATAATCACATTATGCATGGGTTTATTTGCCTGTTTTAAAGTAAAAAGAAAATAATCAATTGAAATGGCGTTTACTTGATGAAAATCCATAATTAATTAAATTAAATAAAAATAAAACTTAAACTTATATGTGATTTTCATATTTATTACAATATAAATTAGTAACAGCTGTTTCGGTACTTTGTACCTTCTTCAGGCATGATTACAAAAAATGAACGAATTTTGTTATTATAAGTACATAACAACTGTTAACTATGCAACAATTTTTTTTATATAAAATCTCTATTATAAAATTAAAAGAGGCGATTCATTCAAATCTAGTTGGGAATTTAACAGCTTATTACCACTTTTCAATTTATTTATCTCTACAACTTCTAGAAGATCCAACTTCTTTCCTTTGTCACAAACGTGTAAAATTTAAAAATTTGAATCAAAACAATGATCGTATTGGAGTAGATGGTTAGCATATAACAGAGATAAATAAATTGAAAAGTGATAATAAGCTGTTAAATTCCCAACTAGATTTGAATGAATCGCCTCTTTTAAATTTATATTAGAGATTGTTATACAATTGTTGCATAGTTACAGTTGTTATGTACACAATTCATTCACTTGTAATCATGTCTGAAGAAGGTACAAAGAACCGAAACAGCTGTTACTAATTTATATTTTAATAAATATGAAAATCACATAAAACTTTGTTTTATTTTTATTTAATTAAATGTAAGTATAATATATACATACAATGTTATATATAAATCCTTCTCTTTTCTTTCTTTATCATTCTCCCATTTTAATTAAAAAAAAATATCCTCCCCGGCGGGGAATCGAACCCCGGTCTCCCGCGTGACAGGCGGGGATACTGACCACTATACTACCGAGGAATACAGCTTTGGTTTTGACTTATATAAGGTATCTCACGTACCATGAATAACTTGCTTTCTTGTTTTATCATGATTATGAAAATATAAATGTTTATAAACATAATTCTTAATATGCATATGAATAAAGTACTCAGATTGATATTTAAAGCCCGCAACTAGCCTCTCACCGGGTGATTATTGTGGATATTCATAACCGTATTTTCTCACGCTCGAACACGGAATTATTGAAGAGGATTACAATGTATAAACATCTTCCTGCTTGCAAAGTTATACTACTTTTCCCCCTCCATTCATTCCTATCTATCTTTCCTCTAACCCAATCTCCATCATCGATCTTCAAATCTCTTGTATCCAAGTACACTTTGATCCAACCTTTCTTATTTCTTCATTGGAGAATCCAATCAAACGCTATTTTTTTTTGTAATCTCTTCTCCGCAATTCCTCTGATATGACCATTATCATTATATTTGTCTACATTTTAATGAAGTTTATTGTAGAATTTTTGGATCTTCATTCCCTGCCTGTTTATTTTTTTATCTTGGTTGCCTAGCTGATATTAAAGATATTAAACAACCTATTTCCGTTACAATCATTTCATTTAGAATTTTGAATTAATTACCAAATCCCAGCTCCATATATCTAATGATGTTCCTAAGCGTTGATTTATAAATAATAATGTACATTATAGTATCCTTTGTTATATTTTTATCCTACAATTTCTCATTTAACATTTTATTCCCGATCTTCCTTTCATTATTCTTTAGTTTACATAATTCACTTTATAACTAGTTTTGTTAATTTTAACACTTAAATAAATAGCTATATTCACCACAGATTTTAATATAACCCTTTAAATATTTTGTTTCATCTCCACAAGTCATATATATATATAATTTAATGTTAGTACTCAGGACATACGTAATTGAAGTATAATGCATTCCTATGCAAATATAGGCCTACACATGATTGAAACAAGACTGTATTCGTATTTCAACATAAATTAAGTGGCAATTTTAATACCAGTTTAAAAATATAATTAAAAACGATAGTCCTAAAGAGAGTGGTGAAGTTTTGTCTCTGAAAAAAAATAATAATAATAGGCGGTTGCGTATCGCAAGTGGTTAGACACAGGTCATCCAACTCTGATTCCCGAGTTCGCGCCTCGATCACTCCATCTGAAGTTCGTGGTGGACGAATCGGACTCAGGGCAGGTCTTTCTCAAGGATTATTTCTTTTTACCCTTTTCCATGCTCATGGCATATAGTTAGTTTAATTTAATCTGATATGGTGTGACAGGCCCGGAAACCGCCATCCTTGCATATTACAGACTTTCAACAATAGGGGTTTCATGTCATCTCATCCTTCGACCTGGCATTACGTCGAACGAGGAAAAAAAAATATATATATATAGGCCTATATACATTTTTTGAAGTGTAAATAACAATGTTCAAAAACATTTTTTCAGACAAGCCGCCTGTAGGCTATACATATAGGCCTATTTCAGACAACATTCCTTCAAATGGTCGTATACAGAACCATTTAGGAGAAAATAATTGAAATTCGAGGAAGATATAAAATAAAATCGTGCACTATTTGAACATGAAAAAAAAAATGAAACACATAGGATACGATTGAGGGAATTACTGGAGAATATTAAAGTAGTGGATAGCATAGTCCTTAGTTGGATAATTCGTAAGACCAATAAAAATCTCCGTAAGCAAAATAGCATTACGATCTGCAAATCATTGTTATGATCCATGTCAACAACGTTCGTATCAGCTTTTACCCCCAAACTTGGGACGGTTCATGAATGAAGAACATCTGTAGCAGTAATAATGATTCGGATAAATGTATTTATAGGAAGGGCAGCACGATTATCTACATCTAATAGTCGAAAATTCATTATCTCTCTTTCATTTTGGGGAATTATGTATGAGTCAAATTCTACTTTCATGAAGTCTGAATACTCATAACTTCAATATCATTGATGACCAATAGTTTTTAATGTGACGGCTGGTCTATTAATTTCATCTATAAGTACCGAAAATTGTTCATGTCGTGCAAAAACATATTAAATACCTTAAACCAAAATATCTTTACCAATTTAATGTAGGCTAAGTTTTTGGAACCCAAGAACAACTTTCTAAATTAATAATTTGAGTTTAAAAGTCCATTAAATACAAACATTAAATGTTATCACAATTACAGTTCAATCTGAAGAGAATAATATAGGCATTAAATCTAAACTGATTCAAAGTTTACGTTTGTGATTAAATGGAAAAATGGTTAAGAGGCCTATCATCCTTCAATTCTCGGGCGGTGTTGAATCACTCTGTATAGTACCTCGCCCGATGTGAATATCTGACCCTTACCTCTCTTTTTTTTAGTTCGTTCCTTTTTTATTTCATTCAATCTTTTCCCTTAACGCTTCGATCTCCATTCTCTTGTTACATCTTGGTTTCTCTTTATATTTACAAGAGGTAGTTTTGCTTTAGTATTCTTTAAAAGTTTTCCCATATTTCTATTTTCTTTTATTGTCTGAATGGTCTCTCAAGAACATTCAAATATTCTTATTTCGACTAGTAGGCTATATTTTTTATTACTTAGTTCCACATCTTTAAATACGGCATTTTATCAACTTAAAGATTTGTTTCCTCGAAAGTTTGAGATAGAATTGTTGAAAAATACTGTTTTCTTATGAGAAGGCGGTATCCATTTAATTATTCTTCAGTTACTTTGCCTAATTTTCAGTTTATTATTAATATTGTTGTGGTTGTGGTGAATAAAGAGATGAAAACATCGTTAATAAAAATTATAACTAACAAACTTAGATAGTGCAACTGTAACCATGTAAGAGTTTAAGTTATTTTTTATTTGACGACGCTCCTTCATTCTCAAGTTATTAGCGTACGTGAAAGGGCCGCCAAATTTTGTTCAAAGCATCTTATTTAAGTTTTGAGGTTACTTAACGTGCCGTAAATCTACGACACGGGACCTTAGACTTTACTTCCCTTTCGAAAAAAAGTCTTATTGGATCTTTATACCGTAAGAATTGTAGACATTCCAGTCTGATTTGAACCCGCGGAACACCAGGCAAGCAGATGTGTAACTGCTAATTCCCTTGGATCGAATTTATTACTGAGATATAAATGTAAGAATTATGGCGCCTTGAAACAAGCTACAAAATAGCACAACAGCTACCTATAAGTTCGTAATCACACAACTTTATACGAAAAATATTGGTATTCTAAACAAATTGCTGGGAGCATCTGCAGAGTGATAATAATTCATTTTATGCTTACCTTTAAAAATCGCAAGGACAAATGTGGACTGACTTTCAAATTGCATATCTTCAATCACTTTGTAACAACACTACAGTAACGAAAAGAGATCATTGTTAAACCCGACCGTACGCGACTCAATAAAACGATACACTTCAACGACACAATTGTTAAAATTTAAATTAAGCAACAATACGTGTTTACACTTATTAAGTCACATCTTATTTCATTTAAATCACACGAATTTACGTAATCAGTTCGTATATGTAACTTTACGGTGTACATGTTATGGCGCCCGACCGTTCACTACTACTCATACCGATAGGTGGCAGGTTTGATCGTATGTCATGCAATATCACAATACTTAGTTGTTTTAAATATTATAGTTACATTGTGATTTAAAGCACTAGAAATTTATTTCGTGAATGTAATTTTTTTACAGTCTCCGGATTTTAGAAGTAATAAAATCGATCTGAAATGGGTTTGAACCCGCGGCATTTCGGTTTATTGGCGATAGCGTTACCAATGAGCCACCGAAATCATGTTAATTCTATTTTGCGTTTTATGTGTTATTAATTTATATTTAATAGATTTCATGGCTAGCAAATAATATTATTTATTCTTAGCTAATAAAAATACACTTTACATAGTTAATTAACTCACTGGAACTGTCGAACCCATAGGATCATGGCCGCGCGGACATACGCTCTCCATGCATCCCTATCCTGGGCCAGTGTTTACCAATCTTCCCCTGTGTAATTTACCTCTATTAAATATTGGTTAATGTTAAAATATTTCGAGCTATGTGGCCGTGGTCTATAACTGGTGTCTCTTCCAGACGTTTCTCTCTCAACTGCGGAGGACATTTTCAGTGGCGAGTGCTTCAAGGTAGTGTTCCCTTGTCGTAGATTCATTCACAGTCGAGTCTATGACAAGGGAACGCCACATAGAAGCGCTCGCCACTGAAAATGTCTTCTGCAGTTGTGGGAGAAACGTCTGGAAGAAATACCAGTTATAGACCACGGCCACATAGCCCGGAATTTTTTAACATTATGATTACCGGCCGTGAAAACCTACATTCTACAATTGATGAATGTTATTCTCCAACCTCGTTCCTCGCCTACATACAGGGCGCTTTCCATTTGGGTTTCCCATAAGGAGTTTCCATGTCCCTCTTCCATTCCTCATTCGTGCCACATGTCCTCCCCATCACTATGAGACTTAATTGTTTTTCTATAGTTCACAAATTAGCTAACATAATCATCCTGATCAAATATTACATCTTACAATTAAAAAAAATATATATATATATGATATGAAAAGATAAATGAATGCTTGAGTCGGGATTTGAACCCGAGTCTCTAAACTCTGTATGTTTAGCGCTCTAACGACCTGAGCTACCCAAGTATTCCAATTCAAACATACATTTTTCTTACATATGTAGTATTCTCAATTCACACAAGAGGTAGCAGAAATTTGTTCTGACTGACATCTAGTAGCTAACATAACAGTTAAGCAAATTTGTAAAGAGAATATTTAGTTTATAGCAGTTATGCTTGCCTTCATTGCCAAATGTCAAAAATATAGTTATAACATATATATATATATATATATATATAGTGTCTAATCTTAAGTTTCTAGGGGTTGTAGTAATATGAGCAAACAAAACAAAAAATAGAGCTTTAGAAATTAACAATTTTTATTTTAATTTTATGTGTATTAGAGGAAACTGTGCATTTAGTAAATTATTCTTGCGCTTAGTTCAATAATTTGTAAACTGATTTGGAGCTCACATTTATTAATTATAAAATAGGAACATTTTGTGAATCATTAACTTTTTGAAATTGCCATTATTTATAATACCACTTATTTACTCATATTTCTGTGCCCAAGGAAAGGACCTTCGTGCAATTTTATCTTTTCCCACTCTTCTTTCATATCAACATACATTCACGTTGATAATATTTTCTATCATCTGATGCCCTCTTCTATCCCAAACCTTATTCCCATTAACCATTCTTTCCAGAGTATTGAGAGTTATACCTAAGTATGACAGTTATGACATAGCACGAGCAGCTCTTGAAGGGGATGCTAAAACCTCTCTTTTTTTATAATTGGCAACATCTCATCAAGAGAGACCACATGCATTTAATATTGGTGACCTCTAATAAGCACCACATACATTAATTAAAAAAGTTGTGTTCCCTAGTCTGGCAAGACAAAGTAATAATTTCCCTAATATACCCAATTTCTTAATATGACAAAATATAATTTTTTAAAGTGCTGTATAATATTGTTCTCTTTTAAAATATTGTAACAACTTATTCTCAGCAATTTTATTTAGTCCTTTTTTAAGAAAGCAGACCATAAATTACAAAACTGAATAAAAGAAACCATTTTATTTTTTATATTCTGATTTTTTTCTCAATTAAAGCCCTCAAAAAATGTATGAAAGTCTTTAGTCAGTATATGTCTTCAATGACTGTGTGCAAACTGATTTGTATGCTAAACATTTATATTCTTTAATCATAAAAAAATATCTCTGAAATTTGCAATAATAGCCTACTGATATATGTAATAATTAAATAGTTATTTACAACACTTTAAGAGTTTATACTATGTAAATTAAGCCACATTTTAACAGTATACACCCACCCAGTACTATTTACTAAAGAAAAGATAAAGCGATCCCATTACAGGCCTTAGGAGGCCCTTGGGGTAATAGGAGGTTATGGCTCCCTTTTCTAAACAATTGACACTAAATGTCAGCTTGGTTCTCAACCCTGTATGACGGCCACCTTTATCCCATGACACACAACGTGTAACTCATATCCGTTAGAACCTGAGTCAACCTTAGGGCTATAGTGCCGCCAGAAGGTTATGGCCAGTTTGAATCAAATCTATGACCTTCAAGCTTGTAGTGTATTGCCTTTATCAAGTACGATACAACTTGCCCTAGTATTATTTTCTATCATTTGAATTTTATCTTCAAAGACATAAAACAAGCTTCTCAATTCTGTACTACAAAGTCTTAAAAAGTTGAACTAAAATTGAGCAATGGCTAATGAACTTTACAACCTCCTTTCCATGAGCGCCAAATACCCTAGGTAAGCCCCCTGTAAGTATAGTTCAGCAAATTTTTCCTTCGTACACAGTGAACCAGGACATTCGTTCCTCTTCTTTATTATTTCTAATAATGTTATTTTTTCACAATCATTCATAATACTGATCGAAAAATCACTACTTAGAGGATTATGCATAGAGTTCTATAAATTACTTGTGAAGTCTCCATGAAGATATACAAATTAATTACTATTAAATAAATGATTGGCAATGACAAGTCCAAAAAGAGAAGCAGATTGAAATGTTTACTGTTATTGGTTACAGTCATAAAATAGAGAGAATGTCATATGTATCCTTTCAATATTAGTTTTCAGTTTTTAAGAAGATTTTACTACTTCTCACTCAATTGTTCCGAGTAGAAACTGTTCTAAACCATTCAATTATTTCCTCTTTATAACATACAAATGTTTTAACAAACAAAGTCTAATGAAGCTTTTTATTATAACAGTAGAAGCATAAATTTAATAATTGAATTAATAAAAAAGAGATTTTTAACTCAATGGCTCATTAATAAACAATAGAGATGTTTGTATTTTACATGTCCAAAACAGTTTTTTTTTTTCAATGCCCCAGGTTGTCACTTCAACATTTCTGGTGTTCTCTCCTGGTTTTGCCATAATTGTAACACACTTCTGAGGTTGAGGTGCCTGGAAGGCAGGCAGGGTTATGGCTGCCTCGAAGATATAATGGGTGATGATGATGATAGTGGTGCGCCAGGAGACTCCTTAATCCTAAACTTAATCTAAGGCAAATATAATGATGATTATGATGGCCATATGATGTTCAGAAACCGTTTGGGCCTTGAAGTTTCCTGACATTTGTCTTACAAATGAGGAAAAACTAAAAAAAAACCTCACCCAGAAAACTTCTCCCAGCTGGGGATCAAACCCGGGCCCGCTGCGTGTTAAGTCAACATACTACCTCAAGACCACAATGGTGGACACATGTCCATAAAATAATATTCTTATCTTATCAATTTATTTTTATAATTACTATTTTATGAATTCAAAGTAAATCCTTAAGAATTTAAAAATTAGATTCTTCACAAATATTTACATTTCTTTCTCTAATGAATTCATAGCATTTTATAATTTGTTTCAAGGTTGACACTTTCATGGAATGACCCATAAGCATTTATACAAAGTAACTCCCACAAAATAATATCCACATGAAGAAATTAAGATTATAATCTGTTAAGATTGAATAGAAATATAAGGGACCAGGCATTTTTCTGCTAAAAAAAAGTTAATGACTTTTGGTGATCAGATTTTGGCACCCCGAAACAACAACTATATAAATTAAATACATTAGGTATTTAGGTTTAAAAGGAATAGAATCAGTGTTCAATTTTCTTATAAAAATTTGTTTTATTAGTTTATTTGTGATATCAACATTTAGTTGAATCTCATCTGACAATCTAGCCTTCATAAAAATTAAAAAGAACATTTTTAAAATTAAAAACATTTTCAAGTAGAGTTTCTTTCTATAGAAGATGGAAGCTAAGGAATGAATTATGGTTTAACCTTCTACAAGTCATAAACCATTCAAGCAACTCTAAATTTTACTTATGTTATATGTTAATGGCACTTACAAAAAATGATTCATAACATTTACTTTATGGTTCTTGAAATTCTTCATACAGAAAATTAAAATCTATCAAAGAATGAAAATCAATTCATTTTTCAAATAAGGATATTAAAAATATAAAAGATCCTTTACTATAAAATATGTTACCGGTAATAAATTACTAGAAATGTATTCAAGTATTGTAGGTCCTCGGATTCTTTCACAACCTTTCTCGTTAAATCCTTTGTATTTTATTTATAAAGCAAAAAAGTCATTTATGACTACCAGTAGGGGATTTTTATTATGTAAACTGAATTAGACACACCCTGATTTATATGTATGGCTATATTGAAATGTATAATTGAATAGCCATTCATATAACATACTAAGGTACATTTTAAACCCATTAGTGGCCATTCTCTTTATTACGTCCATAGTTTTCATGACTGAACCTGATTATACAGGATCATAATCATACAAGTACCAACATTTCAAAATTTTGTAGGATGGTAGAAATAATATATTAATATTTTTATTCTTATAAGAAGAGCTGCCAGAAAATCTCGAGTGGAAAAAATTAGAAATACAGAAATTACAAAAATGGATGAATGCAGAAATAAATATAATGGATGAGATTGAACACAAAACGCTACAGTGGTATGGACACGTAAGAAGAATGCAGGATGGAAGACTACCAAAGGCCGTCTATGCATGGAAAATTGCAAGGAGCAGAAAAGGAAGACCAAGAACAACCTGGAAGAATAATATTCAAAATTCAATGAGGAAATTAGGTGTAACAGACGAAGACACAGAGGACAGAGAATGATGGAAAACTTTAATTAAGGGAAATTTGTGAATGTTTGTTGCAAACTGATAGTATATAAGTCCTTAGTCATTTATGTATTTTTTTTTAAATTCATGTTAATTACTAAGATTGGTTGGAGAAAATCCTCAATGATGAGGAAAATGAATGAATGATAAGTGCAATAAAATAAATAACTATAACTCCTGACTAATATGAATCTGTAGATGAAATTAATTGCTGCAAAGAAGTGGGGTTTATAATGGACAAATCAGAGCCAGGACAGATTTTTCTTGGGGATTCTCCTGTTTTGCCCTGTCTAAAACTTCATTCCATCATATTATTAGATTCCAAAATCCATTTTGAGACTCATAGTGGCCATCCTGAGGAAAGTGACTCTGAAAAGAAAGCCATATATGAGCCAACAGTTGACTATTTTACAAAGATAAATACCAATTAGATAGTATAACTGTCACAGATTGATTATCGGGGCAAGAGATACTATACCAGGATTCTCAGCTAAATTTTGGAATTCCTTAGATTTGGACAGAGTGTATCTTTCTAAAATTGCCATTGCTGCCATTAGAGGATCAATTTCAATTTTAAGAAACCATCTTTACAAAATTTCTACTTTATAGAATATTTTTAAATGTTTAATGTATTTACAATATGTACTTCATCAATTTTGAAAATGAATTGTTTATATCACTTTGCCCTTGTGGCAATCCTCTAATGAGGAAAGTTTTATATGATAACAATAAGAATAATACACATTTCATTCCATTTCATCTCCTGCTAAGTGATGATTGCAACAGGCCTGGCTAGACCATTCCAAACTTTACCTTTTGTAATTTGATTTATAATTTATTAATGGTTTTATTTCTTTTTGGTCTTTTTGCAGTTTCAAACTTAATTGGAGATTTATCTGGCAATATTTTTGTTGAAGAAATTGAATCTGTTCTTTACACCTCATCTCATATTATTTATATAAAAGAAACCAAGGGTATTTTGAGTATTTAATAGATAGAAGTACTTTTATATTGGAGAATATTGCTTTTCTTGGACCAGTTTCAAAGTAAACCCTCCAATATCAATCAACAGAGTAGTATGAATTTCTATAAATTTTTGTGTGTAAACATTTTGTGGCCAGAATATTAGCTTTCTCATTTCTTACAAAGTGTTATATTTAAGAATAAGAATAAATTTTATTCACAAATAAATGTTGTACGCAGTATTGACACCCGAATGAGCAAATGTTTGAACTTGAGTGCACCCAGTTACAGAAATAATACATATAGAATATATACATTACAGTTTTAGTTGAAGGGAGAGGGGGAAATTTATATATATATATATATATATATATATATTTAGGAGTGTTTCAAGACATAAAATAAATTCTGGCACATACATAATTAAAATAATACAAGGGGAAATAAAATAAACAAAACAATTTTTTTGTCCAATGCCACCAGGTTGTCTTTTATGACATTTCTGGCATTGGCAGAATTGTAACCCATTTCTTAAATTGGGGCACCTGGAAGGCAGGTACCTTAACCCGATGATATGATGGATAATAAATGATAATGAAGTGCCAGGAGAATCTTTAATGTAAACTTAACCTAAATACCTCAGACCATGGGAAACCCCTTTAAGGAAACATTCCTCTGGTCTGACCGGGAATCGAGCCTGGGTCCTAATGAAATTAAGTCAGAAATGCCAATCACTGGCCCATGAAACTGGTAAAATAGATTAATACCAGACTAAAGAAGGTAATTAAAGACAAATTAGGAAATAATATAAAACAAATTTAGCATAAAGTTTCAATATATATAATGCACTCTGACATATAAAGAATTACGGTAATGCAAAGGAGAGTGATATAAACAAAACATTACATAATAGATTAAATCAAACTGAAGAAAGTAGATTATATATGGATTGCAGATTAATATGACAATGTGTAATTATGGTATTTTTGTTTTTTTCTAGCCATTTTGGGCAAAGTCTTAGAGCGTGAAACTGTAGAAGATTGGGTCAAATTCTCAATGAGTGTCCAGTCAGTATACAAGCGAGCCCGAGACTCAAGGCTACGAAGAGGAAACACTTATCTCTGGGTGCACATGAAGGATTTGGCATGCAAATGTCCCAAAGTGAAGACTAACAAGTAAGTACAACTAACAATATTTTATACAACATACTTAACTAAGCAAGCTGGCTCAGGCAGTAGCATTTGAGACTCATATTTAGGAGATGAACAAGCTTTGGGTGGCAATGGAGAAGTTTGGAATACCAAAATCTTTTATACATTTATTAAAAGAATGTATGATTGTAAAGCAAGTATTAAGGTTGGAAATAGAGCATCTTCAGAATTTGATATAACAAAAGGATTAAGACAAGGATGCGGGATGTCACCAACATTGTTCAAGATATATTTAGAAGATGTATTAATGAAATGGAATAAGTCATGTAAGGGAATGGGAATCAACATTAATGGCCATTTGCTGCACAATTTATTATTCGCTGATGACCAGATTATAATAGGACAAGATAAAGAAGATATAGAATATATGATTAGAAAGTTGGTAGATGCATTCGAGGTAGGTGGACTGAAGATAAAGTATATTAAAACAGAATATATGGTAATCGGAGCAAATTCAGAAGACCTACAAATAAATAATATAATTAAATGTGTTGAAGAATTTAAATATCTTGGATCTGTAATAGATAAATCTGGTACTTGTGCTGGAGGGAAAATTTTCTATAGGATCGTAACAGGCCTTGGCCTAATACTTGGAAGGAAGAAGAAGAAGATTTGTGAAAAATATATTATTAATAGAGTAAATTGTGCAAGGAAGGCGATTAGATCCGTGAATGGTCTTTTATGGAATAGAAATTTGACCAGAAAAACAAAAAAAGAGATTATACAGACAATAATAGAAAGTATACTTACATATGGATCAGAAAGCTGGACAATAAATGAAAGGATGCAGAAAATAATCTTGGCGACAGAAATGGATGGATTACGGAGAAGTATGAGAATATCCAGGCTACAGTATATTCAAAATACATATATCAGACAAGAAATGGATGCACAAGATACTGTTATTGATAGGATAACAAAGAGAGCTCTACAGTGGTATGGACATGTACAACGGATGTCGGAAGACCAGTGGCCTAAACAGGTGTTGGATTGGATGGTACCAGGCAGAAGGAAGAGGGGGAGAAGTAGAAGAGCATGGTATGAGGGAATATATGATGACATGATGAAGAGGGGTATGGAAGATGGACAATGGGAAGGTAGGAATCTCTGGAAAGCAGGAATCAAAGGCAAACTGCTGTAAAGTGGAAAGCCTGTATTAAGTAAGTAAGTAAGGGTTTTACTTCCAGTGCTGATGTATGGAAGAAGAATATGGACCTTGAGACAGCGAGATATTGACAAACTGAGAATTTAAAAAATAATTGTGAGGAAAATATGTGGTCCAGTTCATTATAATGGAGAATTAGAATCAACCAAGAATTTTATTTCATGTATAAATCCCAAGATGCCATTAAAGTAACAAGATTGCTACGAGCAGAGCATGTGAAAATAACTTATTTATTTATTTAACCTGGAGTTGGGCCATGTGGCCTTCTTTTCCACTCACCAGAACAAACATATGTTACATTCAAACACAAAAATCACAATAAAATTATATACTACATAATTAACTGAACAATAATAAAAATAATACAATAAAGTCAAGAAAATTAAAATTAATAAAAAACTATATACACAAAGGAAGAACAGCTCAAATCTATTATAGATAGATAATCGGTTGATTAATGTCTTTGACATTGTCCGATTCCTAATAGCCAATTTTGTCGGTCCATCCAATCTCCTGGTTGTAGATGTTTTTCCTTCATGTATAAACATATTCCCTGACTCCAGGAGGTTTTAGGTCTTCCTCTGCCTCATCTTCGCTCAGGTTTCCATTCCAAAACAGATTTGGTAGCCGATCCTCTTCCATTCGCTGGACATGTTCAAATCTATTATATATATATATATAAAAAAAGGATGAATAACAACAAAGTTCCAAAGCAAGTGATAGAATATAAGATGATGGAAGAAGAATAGATGCATGTCCCAGGTCGAGATGTTGTTCAATTTCTATTATTACTGTGCTGTGCCATACACTCGTAATTTTTGGTCTTCCTTTTTTCCTAGGCAATCCTGATACTGTTAGTGTGTCCAATTCATTTCCATTTACAATATTTAATCTCCTTCCAGATTTTATTTTGTGATGTTTTTTTTTCCCCCATAATTCTTATTTTACTGTATTTGAAATATATTTGAGTTGTGTATTTTGACTCATCTCATATTATTTAATTTTTATGCAGACCAGTTTCGTCGCTAACTGTGCTACATTCTCGATGCTTCACAACTCTTGTCTTGTGGTTGTCCTTCCTGCAAATTGATTTCTGCACCCTCTGTTGGCTGACTGATGAACTTTCAAATCAAATTTTTTTCCCCTTTCACATTTAAATTCCTTTTGTTTTTCCTATGTATATTTGATAAATCCCTGATCATTTTTGTTGGTTTTGATTAATTTATTCATACTGTAATCATTTTTCGGTGCTAATTTAATGTTAAATTTGTTGAAACTTATTAAATACTAAAGCATCAAGAATGTTGCACAATTAGCGATGAAACCGATCTGCATAAAAATTAAAAAAATATAATTAAATATAATATATATATTACAGTAGTAAATTGTGGTATGTTTCAGGTCTTACCTGATCTTAGGAAAAGAAAAGGAAGGGGACCATCCTGGACTAACAGTCAGCAGGCGCTCTATTGTCATCGAATGGAAGGATGAATGGCACAGGCGGATGAGGCGCTTTCAACATCGTTCACGTAAATGCAAATAAATTACAAAAGGATCAAATAAGTAACAAGAATTCTGCCTACAACTACTGGCTATTGGAAATACATTCTATGTAAGAAGTAATAAAATAAAAAATAAACATTTTACAGACTTAAATTTATGTCGAAGTCAGTGTTGTTTTCGATATTATGAAGTTTCTACGAATGCACAATGTTACTGGTATTCGAGAATACTTTTAAGGGAAGTTTCTAGTGTCAGTAAATTCTTACCACATGGAGGGACGACTGGTGTGGTGGATGATAGTTACCAGGATGTGTTTCAAACAGGATACTGTGTGTAATGGTGGTATATAAACTGGATTCAAGGCTGAATGAACCATTGTGCTGTAGATGTAAGTGGTATTATTTAATTTACTTTTAAAAACTTTTATTTGTATGATAAGAAATATTATAGATTATCTCTTCCTGTTATTTTATTAATTTATCAATTAAAGTTCTGATTTTTTGTAAAAATCACATCTATGATTTGTCGACTCTAAGCAATGATGGTTGTAACATTCATATAATAAAATATGCTCCAGTAAATTTTAAGATTGTCCTATGTGATAGCCGAGTGGTCTAAGGCGGTTACTGAGTATTTACATAATCAAATGAGCACACCTAAAGAAAATAAATAAAATAGGGATATTCTATGCAAGAAGATCATCTATATAAATTTGAACAAAAAAACCAAAAACAGAAATTACATTATAAGTATGTAAATAATTAATTTATTTGGTCTGTATATTCTTACCTCTTATGGTTGTTTTTGTTGAACATATGTTTCAAGGCTTGTTAGCACCATCTTCAGCTATTATAGACTGATTTTTCTCCAGATGTCAGCCCTGATTTTTGACTTCTGCTCCCTCTTCCTGTGGTCTTATGAACTTGGTAATTAGGTTACTTTCCCGGGGAATTTCAAAATTCATAATTCCCGGGGAAAGTAACCGAATTAGCAAGTTCATTGGACCATAGGAAGAGTGAGCAGGAGTCAAGAATCAGGGCCGACAACTTGAGAAAAATCAGTCTATAATAGCTGAAGATGGTGCTAACAAACCTTGAAACATATATTCAACAAAAACTACCATAAGAGGTAAGAATATACAGACCAAATAAATTAATTATTAAGTAACCTCTTAATGTTACTTCTATTGTATTTTTTAAAATTTAAATAATTACCTTAGCAATAAATATGTTTTTTTTCTCCCAAAAAATCCAGAAAATGCCAGAAAAATAAATCAAAAGTTGATGTAAAAATAACCCTAAAGCACCATATTATTGTTGGGGCAGTATAGCCAATTTATAAAAAACATGCCAATAAAAAAAATGTTGTTGATATATACCTAATCAAATCTAACCTACATACTAATTTAATCTAATCTACCTAACACAACATCAATAAAAATGTTGGCAATTGGCTGTAGCAGAAACTTGAATAAACATGTTGGCATCTATTGATAACTATCGATATAGATGGCATCTATCGATAACTATTGATATAGATCATAACTGGTGGTCTGCTGCTAATTTATAGGTGTTCATCTTGCATGAAATAACCAAATAAAACACTTTTTAAAAATGTTTTTTATATTGTTATTGTTTTATTATCCTCTTCTTTTGGTTTTCATGAAGTGTAGTTTTCGATAACCTATCTTTGCTTTCAAAACACTATCATCATCCTCACATGTATAAGCATATCCTAGAATGCTAACTGTTAATTGTTGATTTTAGAGAGGGATACAACAAATAATGCCCCAAAGTTGCAGATCAGGTACTGCATGAGGATTGGAATTTATTATATAATACATCATCATATAATAAATTTTCAAACAAAAATTATTTATAATTGGTAAAAATATAACTTTTTATATTTTTTGTAATTTCTCCATGGCACGACAGACCTAGAAGGCCCTTGGCCTACCAGCCGGCTGCTGGCCTCATATCTACACATGTTAATCACAGAGGTAGACGATCATCCTGCCAGTATAGGGGTGACATGTGGTCAGCCATTATAGCTGGTTTTCTCAACCTGGAACCGCTACTTATTGTAACTACACAAATGCCTCACGATGCTGGGTGGGCATCGGTCCTTTAATGGTCAAAATCTCATGAAAAATTTCTTCCCCCATGGAGACGAACCAGTGCAAGTCCCGTAGCTCTGTGCCAAGGCCTCTTGCCTTAACCACTCAGCTATGGCACGGTTTCGTAATTTCAGACCTAACAAATTTTGAAAATGATAATATACACCCAAACAGAAAACAAAGAAACTGCCACTGCTTGGTGCAGAAATATGGGACATGACATGTGTTGGTTTGAGTTCTCATTAGAGAAGGCATTTTCTCATGGAATTTCAGCCAATATGGAACTGGTGCCCACTCAGTATCATGGGGAATTTGGGTCACTACATTAGTAGCAGCTCCAGGTATAATTACCGGGGACCTAACATAGTAAACATACTAGAGGTAAAGCCAAATAATTTGTCTGCAGGGCAGAACATCCAGGCACAGACACCTTGTCTCTCTTTCTTCCCCTCCTCAAACCAACAACAGCATCAATCATATTCTCACACCTAGTGTTGTACTTGCTCGCATCCACACCCATGGTACTGCACTACCCTGTCTCCCTCCTGCCAGCTGACCTTAAATGTTACTAACTACGCCTGTTTACGCATACCACAAAAAAAATGATTTGTCTATATCTCTAACATCAAATTATCCCTATTCTGGCTGATCACCTAGTTCTATAAATTGCACATGTGGATGTGAGGCCAACAACTGGCTGGTAGGGCAAGTACTATCTAGGTATGTCATGTCATAAATATTGTTTTTAATTTTAAAGACTGTCTTTACTCATGATTGTATCTGTAAGGAATTAATATTGCTATATTTCCTACATGCCCTTTTGCAAACTTTAGATACTGTATAGATCTAAATCAAGTTCTCCTTTGTCCATCCTTCATTAAATTTTAAAATCTTTTAATAATTTACTAGAAAAGTTACTTCTTTATCTATTTTTGATCTAACATAGTAAACATCTATCTAGTACATAAACAAACATGGCATTAGAACTATGCTCTTAGTTTTATATCTTTCCATCATAGAAATTTTCTTCTCCTTCTTCTGCCCTTTAATGCCATTAGACGATGGGATAACCTCAGTTCACTAGTTCCTCTATAGGCCTTATCCCTAGAAGTCCTTCTCATTTCCATCATTGTTCTACTTTGCTTTCTTCCCATTCTCTCCTATATATTTTCGCATTTAACTCTAATTCTCCACTGCATTCGCATTTCCATTACGTCTTTGGGTTTCCTTTCCTCTAACACATGGCATAAATGTCAACCACTTCAGTTGCCTCTTTTGAATGACATATATTAGTGTCTTTTCCTGTATGACTGTTTCTTTTATTCCATCCTTTCTTATTATTTTTACCATGTCTTATCCACTGTTTTCTTAGATACCATCACAGAAATTTGTTAATGAAATTCCTCTCCATCCACTTTGCTAATGAATCAAGATTATCAAGGAGTCAAATTAAAAAAAAAGTGAGGGTTAAAAATTAATTACAATGTGCCAATGTAGATAACTAGTCATCAAAATCAGATCAGAATATAAAAATATTCTGATTATAAGTAAAAATAAGTATAATTTTATTATATGATTGTCAGCCATCATAGTAATAATTAAATGAGAATTGTAAGATTGTAAGAAATGTTGCCTCAAACATCATATTTATACAGATTGTCTCTAAAGAAACAATTGAAATTATTGCATGGGTTGCAGAATGATCATAATTATACATTTCAAAGCAAACATAGCTCTTTCTCATATATTTGTTATACTTATTACTCTTCATAAAATGGCCTATTGTACTCAAATATATTTTACAATAACAATGAATATTAGCTTTTTTTATAAATGAGGTATTTTAATTGAAGAATATATCAGTCAAGGATTTGAAATCAATAAAAGCTGGATTTGGTTTATAGTAATTTTGACATTGGGCTAGAAGCATATTATTTCTTTATCATCATCATCTTCATGGTAAGCCGTCGGTCTGTTCCACTCTCAGAATTCATCTCCCCATCGTCTTCTAGGACGTCCCACATCTCTATAGCCTTGAGGTTGGTATAACAGTATCCATCCAGCTATTCCTCTGAGTAATATATTTTTTACTTGCGTGGGCTACCAACCCGTCCACAAAAACCCCTTCCAGGAGAACCAGGTGATTTGTGATCGAGGTTTACTTCCTCTAGAGCAGGTACCTTTACATGGTTAAAGAGATTGCTCTTCCCTTTTGCTGGTTTTCTCTTCCGCCTTCTTTGCCACTGAGAACATATTGTTCTTCTTCTGCCTCTGAAGTCGTTGGAAATTCCCACATTGGAACTAGTTCACTTCCCTTCACCTCTTACCAGGCGGCAAGCTAGCAAAAGCCAGACTTTGTCTGGTTCATCAAGTACTTAGCCCCTCCACCATGACAAGGTCTAGTCCATGGGGGGATTATTTCTTTATACTGGCTCTTATTATCAGTTCTCCTCTGCCATTTTCATGTTCATGTAATTCTTCTTAAATTTTTTTCTTCCTGATAAATTTATTTGCTGTTTATCTCTCTTTGAATGTGTACAATTTTCACTTCCATATATTACATTCAATTTAATCAGGTTTTTTTTTTCTTAGATCAAATGGGTGGTATCTAGTTATAAGTTCTAATTTTACCTAAAGCAACTCTATGGGTGGATTTCTCAACTGAAGTCTAAAGCACGACTGTGATTTTCCAATTTTTTTCCATAACAACTATAAAAATGACTGAAATTGTTATGAAACCATACACATGAGTCAGACATTTGTTTTTGTAATTAACAGCCATAGATTTTCAGTTTTTATGGTTGTTATGGAAACAATACAATATCGGAAAACCGCGGTCGTGGTTTAGACTTTGGTTGAGAAATTCATCCTATATCATTTCAATCCAAACACTGTCCATTAAAATTTCTATTAAAATATTTTTTAAATGTGTTTCTTCAGAAACTGTATATATTATAAATACTAGGGCTCCGACAGTTATGCAATAAAAAATAAAAAAATAAATGTATGTAATTAACTGATTTAAAGCAGGGATATACAAATCAACAACCTAGAAAATACATACTATCTAAAATCTCTAAAAAATTACAAATTAATGAAAAAATCTAAATTATGACTGTTATTTTCATTCATTATTTTTTATACTGAAAATTGAAGTTAACATATAATCTACCAGTCTACAGAGCTATCTTAGATAGCATATTTACTACCTGTGCCACATGTTTTGCCCATCTCAGTCTATGAGACTTGTTCTTACTATATCTAGCTTCCCATAGAGATCATGTAGCTCTTTGTTATGTAGTCTTCCCTATTCACCTGTCTGTTTCTTTTTGGTACAAAAATCTCCCTGAAAACTTAATTCTCAAATACTTGTAACATTTTCTCCTCCCTTAAAGAAAGAGTCCATATTTCTCATCCATGTAATATAACTGGGAGAATAACAGTTTTATATATTTTTAGTTTAATGTTTTTTGAGAGAAATTTGGATGACAAAAGTCTTTGCAGGCGCATAATAGCATGCATTTCCAGAATTGACCCTATGTTTAATTTCTTTCTGTACCTCATTCTTGTTTGTAATTATTATTCCTAGATATTTTAATTCAGCCACTTCAAAATATCCCTCATTTGTTATTAATTGTCCAGTTCCATTATACAATGGATTTCTGTGTGTTACCACATACTTTGTTTAACTGATGTTTACTTCCAGGCCCGATTCATTGTTATATATACATATGTTTTAACCAAACAGAAAAAAAAAGTTATTACACAACTATCTTGGCCCTAGTAATTCTACTGAAATTGAAGAAACTAGTATGCTGTATAGCCCAAAAGTCAAACAAGTAGTTCAGGATTGAACTCTGATGTACCGGTAATGAGAAATGAGTAATAATATTTATATTCCTGAAAGTTTCTGAAACTAGAGGTTATGTGGACTTTCTGAAGTGGCTATGATTTGTAAGTTAAGAAAAAATGAATGAATGAATTTATGAGTGATTTTGTAAAATGAATGAGTGTGAATGTGTACAGTTGCTTACATCACATGTCTGAACCTTTTACTTGCAAAAAAAGCAAACCTGTATATTTAACAACAGTCCAGTTTTGAATTATAGAATTAACATGTAATGGTTGTGACTTAAGTATTACATAGCTTAAGAGTTAAGACAACATAAAATATATTAAAAATTAAAAAAAAAAATGTGCATGGTGCTCTAAATGGAAAAGAATATTATTATTATTATATTTTTAAATTTATAATTGAAGCATGTGATGTTATCATAGCATGTCAATGATTTTTAGTTATAGATTTAAATTATGTTTCTTAATGCATAGAATAATATTACGCTAATTTATTTTATAAAGTACTGATCACATTTATAAAATTCTGTTTTAGTGATAAAATATTGTATGGTAAACACATTACTAGTTTATTGACTTAGGCTTTCACGGCCGGAGTTACTATGATGATCTTGTAGAAGAATTCCGGGCTGTTGGCCGTGGTCTTGAGGCTTGTAGTTCCCCAACGTTTCGCCAGAGACTGCGTCCGGACGTTGGGGAACTACAAGCCTGAAGACCACAGCCAACAGCCCGGAAAGCTTCTACAAGATCATCATACTTTACTAGTTATTATGAGTTAAAATCTTTTCACTCTCCTCATATTTGTGTTTTTCTTGCAGACTACAGTTTCAACACTCTGTCAATGCTTCCTAACTGTTGGTGATCTTATTGGTTGATATATGCTCCCTCTGTTGGCTGACCGATGAACTTCCAAATCAATTTTTTTTTCTTCTTCCCGGGAATTTCAAAATTCATAGTTTTCTCTTTATTCTTGTAAGGGTCACAAATGACCTCCGTTAATAATTCAAGGGTTTTTCCTTTATAATAATTTTCCAATATGATTTAAGTTTGATAGCAGATACTTTACTATAATATTCATATGCTATATATCATATCACATTCTTCAATTCAGAAAAGTAAAATAATTAAGAAATTTAATTTTTAGCTTAAATTGTAATTCTGTTAAAAACATATAATTTCTTTTAAAGAGTACAAAGTTGTAAAGAAAATAGATGTACAGAAGGGATCCAATAAAGCCACACCAAGACAGAACATACCGGTACTTTTAGTTTCAAGTTCTTAGATAATTAATAGTGGCGGTTCTGGTGCAAATAGCAGTCTATGAATCTTGTAATGGTAAACAAGTGACTAACTACATGAACACTTCTCCTGTTATCAATATGTTTGCTAACATATTTTTGCTATATACATGCTTCACAAGACTTTTGCTGTGTGTAAAAACATTTTAAAATAACATATGCTGCACAAAATGAACAAATATAAGTTTAGTGTGAAGCACATTACATGCCGAAGATTGAACATGATTCTGAAAGGCCTACATGTTTTTAGTGTTTGACGAAATTTAGCCCCAAATGGGAGTCAATGACCAATCACATTTCAATGATTTTTTATTTACAAACAATCACAGTCATTTTTCTTCTCAATTTTATCAGTTTAATTTTATCACTGTAAAATCAAGCTCCTTCTTTTTAACATTCTGAATAGGTCATAGAATTATTTTGCAGTGACTGAATATATATATATATTGCACAAATGTAACCTTATTGTGACTGCAGGAGATAATATAAAAACATTTGTAGCAATTGATTATACCACAAAAAAAAACACTGTTTGCGCTTAACATATTTTTTCCCAGGTAATAATGTTCCAGAAAAAATATAATTGACATATTTACATCATAGGACATCAGAAATTAATTAATATACAGTTTGATGTGTATCATTAGAGTACATTCTTATAATATTGTGATCCTTTGGCAATAAATAATATGATCTGGTTGCAGTGATAAACAAATGAGAAATATTTTAAAATAACTATATTTAAATAATGATTTGTGAGTAAACAGCTTAATTTTACTCACTTTGTGAGTCGTGAATTCATCGATAATTTGGAAATCACTCGTAGCATTACTTATGAAAAATGTACTCCTAAATTGGGGCTTGAACCCAATTTCTCAGATTCTGTACATTAGGGCTCTTATGATTTAAAGCTAGTCGGCCACGGTGGACTAGTGGTTATGCTTCTTGCCTCTGGTCCCGAGGGTCGCGGATTCAAACCCGGCCGGGGTCGATGGATTTTTTAAGATGGAAAAATCCAAGGAGGAAGTCCTCCGGGAGGGACTTTAAGCCGTGGGTCCTGAGTCTGAAGATTTTCAGGCTCGTTAAAAATCCTTAAGCTTGAATGAAAAGGCCTCTAAGCAAAATTTACCGAATTTACCCACCATCCTAGTACTACCTTGGTTTCCTAGATGTCAGTATGAGGCGGAACACTGACCACAGACCACTCAAAATGACATCTATACAAAAACAAGTGTAACTAAATTAGTATGGTTCAAATTCTTCCCTGTAGGGGAGAGTGCCTAAATCTCTGTAAAGGGAAAACATGGGCTTACAATACAATGATTTAAGCTATTAGGCTTTCAATTTATTCATACAGTGTGATTTAGTTCAGAACAACTGTCACATCAGGTATTCATTTTAAGATTTTAACGTTTTACTTCATAACCTCAACAGTGATTCACCATGAATTTTAAAAGTACTGGTTAGTTACTTCTTTTACATTCCAAGATTCATAGACTGTTTTTTGCACTAGAAAAATCATAGATTGAGGGATATGATTTGGAAGGCTGAGACTCATTTATCAATCTTATTCATAAATTATGTTACCTTATGTTGGATCCCTATTGAAATTCTATAGCATGTCCTTTAATGTTAATAAGTCAAAAAATGGTAATTTCCAATCTTATAACATATAAATCAGAAAATGTCCTCTTTAAGACGGTATGGATTTTTAAGCTTTCTTCTATTACCAAGAGTGGTGCAATGATTAACATGTCTGACCAGTGTATCAGGGAACTCAGGTTTGAATCCTGGCATTGGTCCTATTGAACAATGATTACAATGTTTGCCTCTGATTCTGAGGTTCACAGGTTCAAATCTAGCTAGAATCAGTGGATTTTTAAGGGTGTAAAAATCCTGAGTGTTGACTTCCTTCAGATTTGAAGTAAGCTGTGGGTCCCAAGTCATAGATTTTTTGGAATGTAAAAGAAATTCAAGCCTGAAATAAGAGGACTCTAAGCTAAATTTATCAGCTATCTCACATTCAGATTTTAATTGTGATGCAGATGATCTGAGATGTTACGAGTAAAAAACATTGTTACATAAAATACTAATTTCCTAGCTATAAAATAAAAATTATACTTTAAGTATAGGGTGATCCACTGCCGTGATTTTGGGATAATGTCATTGCCTCGTACTCACCAGATCCAGGTTTGATCCTGGCTGAGGTTTTTTCCTTAATTGTAAGCAAATGTCGGGAATTTAAGTAAATTTTATCACTGCAATAAATCCATCGCTGTGGTCTAGAGGTAGCATGCTACCTTGTCATGCAGCGGGCCCGGGTTCAATTTCCAGTTGGGACAGACTCCTGAGTGAGGTTTTTTCGGGTTTTACTCACCTGTAAGACAAATGTCAGGAAGCTTAGGGCTGAACAGTCTCCAAAAATCATCTGGCCATCATCATCATCCTTATCATTATCATAATTATCCTTCACCAGTGTGGAAAGCAACGGGAAGTTACCACACCTATAATTCCCTAGTAAGGCTGCAAAGCATAGCATGAAAATGCTATGATTGATTGCAGTGAAAGACCTGTCCTCGGACAGAATTACTATGAATGACCTCATATTCTTGTTCTTCTTGACCAGTTTCGGGACCTTCTTCGGTTACATCCTCAGTATTTTCTTGACCATTGTTATGTTGTCTGAAGAGCCGGCGACATAACAATGGTCATGAAAATACAGAGGGTGGAACTGAATAAGGTCCCGAAACTGGTCTAAGTAGAACAAGAATACGAGGTGCAGTGATAAAATTTTACTTACCAGTAAATAAATAATACTTCATAGTGTTAATTCCTAAAAAGTTAAACGTCGGGAATCTTTAATAACCAAATGGTCCCCAAACATCAGTTAGTCATCACAAACAATAGGGAGGCCTTCAATTTCCTTGCATAATCAAAAAACATGCGTGTGATCCAGAGTTGAAAATCCTCTTCCGACATGTCATTTCCCTAAAAGGGTCAGATGACATGAGTTATGTAAAAGTATCTCGATAATATCCATCCATAGTAATTCTGCCCAAGGTCAGGTCTTTCACTGCTATCATAGCATTTTCATGCTATGCTTTGCAGCTTTACTAGTGAATTATAGGTGTGGTAGCTTTCCGTTGCTTTCCATACCGGTGAAGAATGATGATGATGATGGCCAGATGATTTTCGGGGACCGTTGGGCCCTATCTTCCTGAAATTTGTCTTACAGGTGAGGAAAAACCCCGAAGAAACCTCACCCAGGAGCCTGTCCCGACCGGGAATAGAACCTGGGTCTGCTGCTTGACAAGGCAGCATGCTACCTCAAGACTGCAGCGGTGGACTATATCCATCCATAGTAATTCTGCCCGAAGGCAGGTCCTTCACTGCAATCATAGCATTTTCATGCTATGCTTGCAGCTTTACTAGGGAATTGTAGGTGTGGTAGCTTCCCGTTGCTTTCCACACTGGTGAAGGATGATGGCCATATGATTTCGGGACCGTTTGGGCCTTAAAGTTTTCCTGACATTTGTCTTACAGGTGAGGAAAAGCCCCAATAAAAATCTCACCCAGAAAAACTGCCCTGACCGGGGATCGAACCCGGGCCCACTGCGTGACAAGGCAGCATGCTACCTCAAGACCACAGTGGTGGACTATATAATATAATCGATAATAATCCACTACAAAGTAGTGCAGTCTTAATTTGTAATGAAAGAATGAATACTGATTGTGGAGGTGAAAGCATTGAAATGGAAAATATATAATTTTTTTATTGGTAGGAGTAGAGTACTACATTGTTCTTCACCATCACTCAAGGTCAGGGCAGAGGCACTCCCAACAACTGAATGTTATTCTTTTAAAATTCATTATGAGCTATTGTTGTGGTTACTATAAAAGTTTAAAATTCTAATAATTTTGTGTTAACCAGCTCAGGTACAATTTTTGTTTGTCTAATTATGTGAATTATAGACAAAATGACTAATAAGGAAGCATAATACCCAGAATGTAGTAATTTTAAAATTAAATTACCCTTTCTTTAAATTTCCATTTTGAGCACAAACTCCAACTATTTCAAAGTTTCTTACTTAATCAGGCATCACCCAGAATGAGCATAGTACAAAGTAAGATGGAGAAAATTTTAAAGTGAAGTTGTCAAGTTGCAGTTCAGAATATGAAGACCACAGGGAAAGAAGAGGGAATGTCGATTTATGTCATAATTAAAGGAAAGCATTTTTAATAACTATAGTTAAGATTACAACACAGATTAGTATAATGTTTATGTAAATGAAACATTTTGTTTCTTTATACAAAAGTTTTTTTTAATGCCCCAGGTTATCGTTTTTTGACGTTTCTGGTGTTATTTTAAAATACAATAGGAAGTAACATTAAGAGGTTTGTTTAATAATTACAACATTTTGTCTGTTCACTCTTACAGTTGTTTTTGTCAGACATATGTTTCAGGGCCTCTTAGCCCCATCATCAGCGATTACAGACTGAATTTTCTCATGTTGTTGGCCCTGATTCTTGATTCCTGTTCTCTCTGCCTCTGATCCAATAAATTTACTAATGAGGTTCCTTTCTACTGGAATTTCAAAGTTCATAATTCTTTTCTTGTTCTTCTGTATATAGATTTTTTCCCATATGGTGAGTTCATTTTTGTTTTCTAACTGTTTTACAAAATAGATGTAAACACAAAATCATTAAAACAGTTAGAAAATAAAAACGAAGTCACCATATGGGAACATATCTATATACAGAAGAACAAGGAAAGAATATATGAACTTTGAAATTCCCTTAGAAAGGAACCTCATTAGTAAATTCATTGGACCAGAGGCAGAGAACAACAGGAATCAAGAATCAGGGTCAACAACATGAGAAAATTCAGTCTGTAATGACTGACGATGGGGCTAAGAAGCCCTGAAACATATGTTCAACAAAAACAACTATAAGAGGTAAGAATGAACAGACAAAATGTTTTAATTATTTCTGGTGTTCTCTCCTGGCATTGGCTTAATTGTAACCCACTTCTGAAGTTGGGGTGCCTAGAAGGCTGAGTTACATTACCCTGATGATATGATGGGTGATAAATGATAATGAAGCGCCAGGAGAATTCTTAACCTAAACTTAAGCTACATTCCAGACCATGGGCAACCACAGGAATAATTCCCTTTAAGGAAAAATTCCTATGATTCGACCGGGAATCAAACCTGGGACGTCATGAACTGTATTCAGGAATGCTGACCACTTGCCCATGAGTCTGGTCTCCTTATAAAAGTAACATGAGAAATATCTGAGTAATATTGTTCAATCCTACAAAAAAATCATCAAGTTTTTTAAAGTTATATTTATAAAACTACAGACAAGTTATTTGCAACTGATTAAAGAAATAAATCTCACTATCCGTCATACACTATGTTGCAATCTTAACTTTTAGTGCATGTAAATCTGGCCATAGTCATAATTTAGTTAAAAACAGGAGTTATGATAAATATGAAATAAAAGCCATACATATAGCATGCATAGCAAACAACAAGAAATTCTCCATTTAATGGATGTTATGAATAATAAGAAATATTAGTAGTAATATAAGTGTGCAGATTGTAAGTATGAAATCCTTGAAGTAAATACACATTCTGCACTGTACCATAACCAAAATGTATTAAACACTATGTGTTGCACACATACATTTTTCTGAAATATTATTTGAATTGCAATGTAAATGACCTGAGCTGTTAAAGAGCATCATTAAATAAATAATAACTACGAAAGATTAAATTAAAATACTTCATACCTCACCTTGTATCCAGTCTTCTAATTATACTGCGGTTTCAAAGACTTGGCAGCTTCATCTTCAGTAATCGCTCATCAACCGATGTTATGTTGATGAAAAGAACTACTTCTTCTTCCCTCTATTGGTGAACTGATAAACCTCAGGATCCACTCAGAATCTGCGGGAATTTCGAAGTTCATAAATTTTTCTTTCTTGTTTTTTTGAATGTGGATTTTTTTCCAAACTGAGTTCTT
Organism: Diploptera punctata; assembly: GCA_030220185.1. Taxonomy (NCBI): domain Eukaryota; kingdom Metazoa; phylum Arthropoda; class Insecta; order Blattodea; family Blaberidae; genus Diploptera; species Diploptera punctata. The sequence continues at coordinate 1,280,766 of JASPKZ010002700.1, forward strand.
TTTGTTTTCCTATTTGTTTAATTAGACTGACTTTTGATTCAATTAGATGTTTTTTGGACCACACATAAGCAACTACTGCTGACTTTTCCACTTCACCATTTTTGACATTTCTAAGATGTTCTTTCATCCTTGTTTTCAAATTTATTTTTGTTTTTTTCTATGTAAATTTTGTCACAATCCCTGCATTTGTTCTGATAAATTCCTGCAGATTGTGATTGGATCCAGAGGTATATCGGTCCACCAACAGGGGAAGAAGTAGTTGTTTTTCTGATCAACATAACATCAGTCGACATGAGATATTATTGAAGATGAAGCTATCAAGGCTTTGAAACTGCAGTATAATTAGAAGATTGGATATGAGGCGAGGAATGAAGCATTTTAATTTAATCTAAAATTAAACCTCATAGTGATTTTTTTCTATAAAAGTTCAAAATAACTACCTAGTTTTTTATATTGCATCCTATGCAATTCAGTTTTTTTTTTACGTAGTAGTAAAGAAATCTGCAATCTACTGGTTTATAGTGTATTGTCTTCACCAACTACACTATGTAACTAACACCCACTTTCCAAATTATATAAGATATTAAATTAATATTAAGAAGCTAAAGCTATTAATATGTCGGCTGCAGTGGGCTAGTGGTTATGTTTCTTGCCTCTAGTCGCGAGGATTGTGGATTCAAACCCAGCTGGAGTAGATGGGTTTTTTAGGATGGAAAAATTCAAGGGAAAAGTCCTCTGGGAGGGACTTTAAGCCATGGGTGCTGAGTCTGAAGATTTTCAGGTTCATAAAAGACTGCAAACCTGAATAAAAAGGTCTCTATGCAAAATTTAACCAACCCATGCATTCAAGTAATATTTTACTAGATGTCTCATTGAGACAATCTCAATGTCACTTGTTGACATCTGTAGGTAAATAAGTGTAACTATTCAGACATTAATTTTTATTTTCAAAATAAAAAGTGTAACTAGCATATAAAGCTAGTGTCTCAGATTCTAATCCCAGTTCTGGCATTAATTTTTCTTATTAAATAATAATTCTTATTTATATTGAACCCTGATTATATTTACCTTAAACAATTCATACCTAAAATCTGCACACTTAAATTACTTCCACTCCGTGTTTTATTTATATCATACTGCTTTTACAAAACATTGTATTTTTTGGTTAAGAAAATTGTTTTTTATTAATAAGTTATAACTTAACAGTAGCTCTTGGGGGGAAAAAAAAAACTGAAAACCTTGACATGCCTTTTTCTTTTCCTGTAATCTCTGTGTTTTTTTTTATTATATCAAGTATCTGTGAGCACATTGTACAGTATTAATGAACATGTTCATCCTCTCTTACTGAAAATGAAAGTAAAATTCTGTGCCCAAACTCCAAGCAAGTTCCTAAACTGCTACTGCATTGCCATATTATTAAGAAAATGTCATTGTTTTAGGAATAGATCTATCAGTAATTTTTAAAAGAAACTTAATAAAAAAGATTGGATTTCAATTTTAAATGTAAAACATAAAATCTCCATCATTTAACCAAGAGAATATATATGTGATGTCTCAATGTACTTATTATGTGATTTATAATATTAGGAAATCAGTGTAAGATTTTTAATCCTTTCTTGTGAGTTGTTGCATATGTGTGTAATATACTAAGTGTATAGATACAATTACTCAAATATATAAACATTTTCATGTCATTCTTTTTTAAGTACATATCAAAAATAATACTCTATTGACAAGCTATAAACATTAATTAATATTATATTATTTATTTATCTTGAATTTATGTAAAATAATGAAATAATATTGTATAATTTTTAATATAACTAAATTTGAATACCATTTTTTAAAAATCTAGAATATACCAGTTCCAACAGTATATAGAATTATTAATATTACACTGTATGCCATTTCTAAGTATGATCCATCTTCAGTTTAAATTTGTGCATCGTCATCACAAATGAACAAATCTTCCAGACAAAATCCATACATTTCATCTCTTGCTTCCACAATACAAAAATATCTGTCACTTAACATATCAAATTATATCTTTATATTTTATAAACAAGGTTTATTGTTGTATTTATAGATAACTAGCGTACCCGGCAGACGTTGTCCTGCCCGAACGTTCAATTCTCATGTCATGGGCAGACGATAAAAATATGTTACTTTTTTACCATAAAATTCAGAAATTAGGACATAATTAGATATTTATCAAATAAGTTCGCAAGAAAACCTCTTAGAGCCTTCTGTTGTGGCTCAAGAAGTGTGAATGATGACGTCACATAGTCATGAACTTTAGAATTGTACCCTCCTTTGCAGATAAGTTAAGAACCGTCATATAACAATTATATTAGAGTGAAAAAAAAAAAAAAGATAAATTGATGAGAGTGAGTCAAAACAGTTTTTTTTTTTCCCCCAGCTAGACTTCATTTCTGACCCATACTGGCCGACATTCCATAAGAAAAATTTTTTCCCCCATAGAGACTCGAACCAGTGTAAGTCCCGTAGTTCTGCACCAAGACTTCTTGCCTTAACCACTCGGCTACGGAGCGAGACTCTTGGTATAAATGAAAGATAAAAATGGTTATTGTGAGTTATCCGTAAGAGATAAGGGACTCTTGGTATCAATGAAAGACAAAAATGGTTTTTGTGAGTTATCCGTAAGAGATAAACATATGCTGTCACAGACTTTTTTGTAGAGCTTTTTGAGATATTCAATTCTGTATACATTAATTGTGTGTATTTCTTATGGTTTAGGCAGTGTAAGCCATTTAAGCGTCCAAAGAGTTACTTTTTTCACGTTTTCCACTACAAAGGGCGATTTTTAAGGGTGTAGGAGTTGAGTATCAGAACTCTCTTATAGCCTATGTTCATCCCGGGAATCTCCTGAACGTTTTGCAAAAAACCCCATCACAATCGCATCAACGGTATGGCCGCACATAAAGTACGAACAAGCAAATATACAAACAAACAAACATTAATTTTTATATATAAGATTTTATTTAGTTATTATCATCATCATCATAGTACATTCACGAATTTAGGCCATTTGTTGACCTGTTTCGGCCTCAAGAGAAACACCATCCAAAAGTCTTTTGAGTGGACGTCCTGGTCTTCTTCTTCCTGCAGGTTGATATTTTAACATTTGTTTGGGTATTCTGTGATCTTCCATTCGATGAACATGTTGTATCCATCTTGACTTATAATCAGAAATTTTGTTTTCTAAAGATTCCATGTGTAATTCTTCTAAGATGTCTTCATTTTTTTTGTGATCTAGTAGTGTGTATCCTGCAGTCCTCCGAAGATATCTCATTACGTGTTGAGACTTGAAAGTAGTTTTGAAGTTCCTTAGGACAGGTTACTGGCCCGACGCTAAGTAGTCCAGTGATAGGGCTGCTACCTTTTAGTCTCTGGACAAACATTAGGATACTGCATTTACTCAGTACCCGATGGAATAGTTATACCGCCATGACTCGGTCCTCAGAGCCTCGTTTGTGAAAACGGGTTGTACCACGAGAAGGTGAGGATGAGAATTGGGTAGGAGAGGTTATACACACGTCACTACCCCTTACAACCCTTTTAGTTATTAATGTAACTTTAACTACACTTCCCATTTAGGTAAAATTTAATCACTCACCTCATATTTTAAATGATTAAATTTTACCCAAATGAATATACCTCATAGTGTGAAAGTTTAATATATGACTGGCACCGAAGAATGAATACAGCCTAAATAGGAAAATTAAAACCAATAAAAATGAAAAAAATTTAAGAAGAAAACAAATCAGGAATTTATCAGATCAAATGCAGGGATTGTGACAAAATGTACATAGGAAAACAAAAAGAAACTTGAAAACAAGGGTGAAAAAACATCTTAGAGACGTCAAAAATGGTGAAGTGGAAAAGTCAGCATTAGCTGCTCATGCTTGGTCTGAGAAACATGTACTTGAATCAAAAGTCAGTCTAATTAAACAAATAGAAAAACAAAAAGACCTCACGGTTTGAGAAAAAATCCACATTCAAAAAAACAAGAAAGAAAAACTTATGAACTTCGAAATTCCCATGGATTCTGATTGGATCCAGAGGTTTATAGTCCACCAACAGAGGGAAAATGTAGTAGTTCTTCTGATCGACATAACATCAGTCAACAAGAAATTTCTGAAGATGAAGCTGCCCAGGCTTTGAAAGCACGGTCTAATTAGAAGACTGGATATGAGGTGAGGTATGAAACATTTTAAATTTAATCTTAACTTGTCTTATACCATGCCGTAGCTGAATGATTTAAGGCATGATGCCTTATTGAGAGCTATGAGACTTGCGCTAGTTCGAATCCCATGGGGAAAGAAATTTTCTCATGGATTTTCGGCTAGTATGTACCAGTGAGTAAGTAAAAGTAATTTTTTTAGGAAGAAAAATTACATTCGAATATAATTTTTCTTTTTTTTTTATTTAACTTTTATAGGAATTAATCACTATGAGGTTTAATTTATGGTGAAATTAAATGTTTCTTACCTCTCCTCATATAAATCTTCTAAGTAGATCACGATTTCGAGAGACCATAACAGTCTCATCTTCAGTACAATCTTGGCGACTGATGTTATGTCGATTTGAAGAAACAGAGGGAAGAAGAAGAGTTTTTTCAAATCGACATAACGTCAGTCACCAATATTGTAAAGAAGATGAGACTGTTATGGTCTCGAAATCACGATCTACTTAGAAGATTTATATGAGGAGAGGTAAGAAACATTTAATTTCACCATAATTTTTCTTTCTAAAATGAAACTACATCCAATTCTAAAAAGTGTTAATTAAAAATATAACATCAAAGTAAAAGAAGTATAAAACAGTTAGAAAACACAAATGAACTCACCATCCATCCATCCATAGTAATTCTGCCTGAGGGCAGGTCTTTCACTGCAATCATAGCATTTTCATGCTATGCTTTGCAGCTTTACTAGGGAATTATAGGTGTGGTAGCTTCCCATTGCTTTCCACACCAGTGAAGGATGATGATGATAATGATAAGGATTATAATGATGGCCGAATGATTTTCGGGGACCATTGAGCCCTAAGCTTCCTGACATTTGTCTTAAAAGTGAGGAAAAACCCCGAAAAAAACTTCACCTAGGAGCCTGTCCCGACTGGGAATCAAACCCGAGCCTGCTGCGTGACAAGGCAGCATGCTATCTCGAGACCACAGCAGTGGACGAACTCACCATATGGGGAAAAAAATCTACATATAGAAGAGCAAGGAGAAAATCATTAATTTTGAAATTCCCAGGGAGAGAAACTTAATAAGTAAGTTCTTTGGACCACAAAAAGAGGGAGCAGAAGTCAAGATCCAGGGCTGATAACTTAAAGATCATCGTCTGCACTAATTGAAGAAGGAGCAAAGATGTTTTGAAACATGTCTTACAAGAAACAACAAAATATGAGGTAAGATGAGGCAGACCCAACCTATTTATTAAGAATATAAAACTATGTATTATATTATTTTTTGCTGGTTGAGTGAAAGAGAAGGTAATATGGCCCTAAGTATGCCAACTTAAATACAGCATTATTATTATTATTATTATCATCATAAGTAGAACTGAATTCAAGTCTAAAGTTGGAATTTCCAAGCAAAAATACAATATGACTATGTGTGGCATTGCAGATTCACATTCACATACTGGAGTGATCCCAAGCATCTTAAGAAGAAGGTGGGAGAAGAGCTGCTAGTTTTCTGTCCGACCTTTAGAACTAAAACAAACTTCATAAAGGGCTGTCTCTTTCTGGACCCAGTCACTCCATTCTCTTCCAGAACTGCATCATATACATATATATATATATGTTTTATATTGAAAGCACATTAAGATACATGGCTATAATATGAAATATCATCATCATCATCATCATATCTTTCTGTTCCTAATTGAAGCATAGGGCCTTAATGAAGCTCTTTTTCATTTGGTTCTACTTCTTGCCAAAGTCTATGTCAGTTTCCAACTTTTACTCCTCACACTTTCAACTATCCTCCAAATCATCCTTGGTCTACCAGTCTTCCTTGTGCCTTGAGGATTCCAGTTTAATGCACATCCTTTCTAATGCATTTTATGATTTGCATAGAGTATCCAATGCCACTTTGTTTCTTTAATTTGTTTTTAGATAAATGCTTGTCCAGTCTTATAATTCTTAATTTGATATTAAATTAGGTAATCTTGTAATTAATATCTGTTGGTAAGCATAATATGAAATATTCTTACTGATTTTTTAGGAATTAACAGAGGTATTATTTATTTAAGTAAAATTGTATCACCTCACCTCATAATCTTCTTCTTCTTAGACTAGTGTCGGAACCTTACTCGGTTCCATCCTCTGTTGACTGAGGATGGAATCAAATAAGATCCAGAGACTAGTCTAAGAAGAAGAAGATTATGAGGTGAGGTGATACAATTTTACTTAAATATTCTGCATTATATTGTAATTTATGTGTGTTCATGTCCATAGCAACCTTAAAGCTCTAAGTGTCCCTGGATGGTGCTAAATGAACAACAATATTTGAGAAAATCTCCAAGATGTACTATCTGTAATGGAGATTCCTCAAGAATAGAGATCACCTAAATGTCTGTAAGAAGTTTAACTGTGATGATTTAAGAAATATTGTTATAATATGTTGGAAACAAATGGGTTAAACCCAGCACATTGCCACTAGAAACAATACTGTATTGTAATTTACATTTTCAAAAATAGGGACTAGATCCCAATGGCCTTTAAACAGAGCTGTTCCTTTGAACTATTATAGGAAATATCACTATGAGATTAATTTAAAATAAAATTCTTTACACTTCACCTCATATCCTGTCTTATTTTTGGACCAGTTTTGTAACCTAAACAGTTATGTCTTCAGTATAATGTTTTTATTTTTCATTTCATACATCTCAATGATGGACAAATTATATTTGAAGAGAAAAATTATACGCTCAGACTGGGTTTTGAACCCAGGACCTTTCACATTCTAGGCCTAGAGTGCTGAAGGTCCAGGGTTCAAACCCCAGTCTGAGCGTACAACTTTTCTCTTCAAATATAACATCTTCAGTAGTTTCATAACCGATATCGTCCAGGAGCACTCCGTCTTACTCCATCTTACTGTTGAAGGACCAATGAATCTCCCAATCGAATCAAATTCCCCAGGAATTTCAGAATTCATTAATTTTTCTTTCTTATGATGATCTTGAAGACGATTTTCGGGCTGTAGGCCATGGTCGTGAGGCTTGTAGTTCCCCGACGTTTCGCCACATAATGTGTCTGGCATCCTCAAGGGTTGTCTTGAGCCTGGCAATTCTGTCCACTGTCTGTCCTATTCGTATGTTCACCACGATATGTTCGTAAGATATATCTGCCTTCTGATTGGTCCGTGTCGACTAGACCATCAAACAGCAATCTCATTGGAGCAATGGAAGTCCCTAATGTGGACCAATCAGAAGGCAGATATAACTTATGAACACATCACAGTGAACGTACAAATAGGACAGACAGTGGACAGAATTGCCAGTCTCAAGACAACCCTTGAGGATGCCAGATGCAGTCTCTGGCAAAACGTCGGGGAACTATAAGCCTCACGACCACGGCCTACAGCCCGAAAATCATCTTCAAGATCATCATAGCAACTCCGGCCGTGAAAGTCTACGTGAATACATTTTCTTTCTTAGTTTTTTGAATGTGGATTTTTTCCCAAACAGTGAGCTCCTTAGGTTTTTCTATTTGTTTTATTAAAGGCTAGTTCAATAAAACAAATAGTAAACCTAAGGAGCTCACTGCTTGGGAAAAAATCCACATTCAAAAAACTATGAAAGAAAAATTAATGAATTCTGAAATTTGTGGGAAGTTGATTTGATTGGGAGATTCATCGGTCCTCCAACAGATGGAGTAAGAAGCAGTGCTCCTGGACAACAGAACATCAGTCATGAAACTACTGAAGATGTAACAGTTTAGGTTACAAAACTGGTCTAAAAAGAAGACAGGATGTGAGGTGAGTTGTAAAGAATCTTATTTTCAATTTTAGAGCTCTTCCTTTTTCAGAAACACTGTTAAAAATAAAATGATAAAATCCTTGTATTAAAAATTATATAATTAACAGAATCACACAACTGAAGGCTGATTGATGTTTTTTAATTATTGTATATGTGGCACAAAATTAGTGTTATTTAGACTCTTCCCATATTTAGAATTGTGGCTAAGTCAGTAATGTATTAATAATGTCCAAAAAAATGTTCCCTCTATTTCACTGCGAGATAATTAAAGGCGTGTGTTGTAGCAATACCCAATAACAGTGCATGTTGCCTAACATAGTATTTGTTATTTTTTAATTTATTCTGTGTTATTTCTTAACAGAAACAAACACAAAACAAGAGTACTGTAATTTATTTGTAAAATGTATGTAGGATAGAATAATTGTATCAGAACTGTACAATATACAAATAATGTCAATTTTGTTACCTGTTTGTTTTAACACAAAGCTTTACCAAACCAATTTTGTATTTTTTATCAACAGGAATAATGAAGAATTATCAACTTTTGCTAATCTCCTATGGTAAGTTTTATAAGCGTGTGCTTTTTAAATATCATCCATGAACCATGAGAGATTCTCGAAGTTTGCTTTTAAAATTAATTAGCAGGTAAGTTTTTTTTTTTCAATGCCACCTGTTTGTCATTCGACATTTCAGGTATTTTCTCCTGGCATTGGCATATTGTAACCCACTTCTGAGGTTGAGGCGCCTGGAAGGCGGGATTACGTTGCCCCAATGATATGATGGATGATGACGATGGGTAATGATGCGCCAGGAAAGGCCTTAAACCTAAACTTAATCTAATGAGGTGAATATGATATTGATGATAATAATGGCCAGATGATGTTCGGGGACTGTTTGGGCCTTAAAGTATCCTCACATTTGTCTTACAGGTGAGGAAAAACCCTGAAAAAACCTCACCCAGGAAACTTGTCCCGAGCGGGGATCGAACCTGGGCCCGCTGTATGACAAGGCAGTATGCTACCTCGAGACCACAGTGGTGGACATTAGTAGGTAAGTAAGTAGTGTTGTTTAAGATAAAATAAAATTTAATTAAAATAATAGTGGAAGGAAACACTATGGGGTATTAATGAATGAGTTGGAGAAAATGCTTTAACATCTCATCTCATAAGGTTGCGTGTCTTCACGATACCAGTTTCAAAAGTATAGTATTACTTCCATCTTCAGTCAAATTCCACTGGAATTCCAACAGTTGGAATTTGACTAGACTCTTGCCTTATAGGCACTTTTACATGCCAGTGACACGACCTACTGGGAGATGGATTTTAACTATGGATCACATACATACTTTTGGCCACACAAGGATATGGAGGGCCTCCATGAATAAGTGATCAGCAGATATTAGGGCCTCCTCCGAGACTGTATACCTAAACACAAACCTAATTTATTTCATACTATGTCAAATTTGATAAGTTTATGTTTTTCATACATCATTGAGATGTATGAAATGAATAATAAGAACATCAAAACAAGACATGCTGGCTTTACAACGTAATGTACAATTACCAAATAAATGTCTTATTAATAAATGAGCTGCCATTTGCAAGAAAGAAATAAATGGTGAAATTAAATGTTTCTTACCTCTCCTCATATAAATTTTCTAAGTAGATTGCGATTTCGAGACCACAATGGTCTCATCGTCAGCACTTTCTTGGCAACGGATGTTACGTCGATTGGAAGAAACTCTTCTTCTTCCCTCTGTTGGTGGACCGATGAACCTCTGGATCAGGTCAAAATTTGCAGGAATTTCGAAGTTCATAAGTTTTCCTTTGTTTTTCTGAATGTGGATCTTTTCCCAAACCGTGAGTTCTTTTTGTTTAACTATTTGTTTAATTAGACTGGCCTTTGATTCAATTAAATGTTTTTCGGACCAAGCATGAGCAGTTACTGCTGACTTTTCCACTGGAAAAGAACTCACGGTTTGGGAAAAGATCCACATTCAGAAAAAACAAAGGAAAACTTATGAACTTCGAAATTCCCGCAAATTTTGACCTGATCCAGAGGTTCATCGGTCCACCAACAGAGGGAAGAAGAAGAGTTTCTTCTGATCGACAAAACATCCATCGCCAAGAATGTGCTGACGATGAGACCATTGTGGTCTCGAAATCGCGATCTACTTAGAAAATTTATATGAGGAGAGGTAAGAAACATTTAATTTCACCATAAATTAAACCTCATAGTGATTAATTCCTATAAAAGCTAAATTAAAAAGAAACAAATGTTTCATAGCATTTGGTGTGTGGGAATTAACAGTGTATATAAGAGAAAAATTTGCGTTTAGATTGGAACTTCTCAGGTAGCTCAGTCGGTAGAGTATTGGCGGCCTAAAAAGCCAAAGGTCCTGGGTTCAAGCCCCAGTCTGAGCTTATAATTTTTCTCTTCAAATTTGATAAGTTTCATCATCATCATCATCATCATCCATACAAGTATTAGGCCATGTGGCCTGTTATGGTCTCAAAGAGGAATTTTCCATCCAGCGCTTTTTTGGACGTCCCAGCGATCTTTTGCCTTGGGGGCAGTAGCGAAGTATGGCTTTTGGAATTCTATGAGATGGCATTCGTTTACATTATTAAAATGTAGGAGGCTCCATAGTGAAAGTGGTTAGATGCTCACCTCTCACCGTTGGGGTCTATTGAGTCTTGGTCACTCCATGCGGGTTTCCTTGTGGTCAAAACAGAGATTGGACAGGTTTCTCTCAAGGTTTCTTCTGTTTTCTCCTGTCACAAATTTTATTCCACCATTTCTCCATATTCATCTCATTCATTTCTCTACATTTCATTAATCCGACCTTGTGACAGATCATAAGAAGTGCTCAGCTGACACCCTTGTAATTCGCACTTCTATAATTCATCTCATTCCATTCCTCAGCCAGACCCTGAGTTGGACACGAGTTGATATTATTATTATTATTTATATTATTAAAATCATTACAGTTCTTAAACCCTTTATCACATGCAACCTTTCCCAATATAAAAACTAAAATGTAGCATTTGGTGACTCACTTTAATGTAAGCAATATTAAGACATTATTAAACAATTCAGGTTATCAGCATTGAAATTCAAACCTGGACATGAAAATGCTCATGAATTTTGCTCAGAAGCCTCTTATTTCAGGCATCACATTCTTTTACATGCTGCATATTGATGACACAGGACCCATGGCTACATTTCATTTTGGGTTTAAATCTGTGAACCTCAAAACTAGAAGCGAGAATAATAACTTTAAAATCACCGGGAGCAATTCATTTTATGAGGTGTTTACTTCAGATTCAATCTTGGTGATAGGGAAAAGAAAATGACAGGAAGCAGAACAAAGGAAGACCAAGAAATATATAAGGAACGACATTAAAAAAGATATAAGAAAGATGACTTACATGATCAAAATTTAAAGGAAATAACATTATCAGATATTAATTGTTAAATATTAATAAAATTACATCTCACCTCATGTTTTGTCTCCTATTTAGACCAAAATAACTTACAGTTTAGGAAAAGATCTACATTAAAAAAAGAAGGGGCATTTAATGAATTTTGAAATTCCCGGGAATGTGAATTGATTTCGAGGTTCATCGGTTTACCAACTGATGGAGGAAGAAACATTGAATCACTGATGACAGAACAACAGTTGAGTAAAAACTGACAATGCAGGATTATTAGTTCTACAAAATTGGTCTAAAAATAAGAAGACGAAGTATGAGATGAGATGTAATTTTGTTAATATTTAACGATTTATTTGGATTGTGATGGAAAAGCAAGAAATGTGGAAGGATACGCATGCATGAAGGGCACTATTTTAAACTTAACATGGTAATGGAGATCATATACATAGAGAAAATTGTATTATTAGCACCATATTGTCCCAAAAATAAGCTGTCCCTGGGTATAATCCACACAATTAAAATTTGAGCAAAAAAAAAAAAGATTTTGATGTGAAAATAAGTCACACCTGAACTAAGTGAAGAAAAATTACCATAAACATTTCCTTGTACTCACATCTACATATTGCTATATTGCACATAGGAAAGAACCTAACTTCAAGTTTCAGAAAAATTACCATATTTTGGTTCCCTCAAACAATTTTATATCTAAACTGCAATTTTCTTCTGAAGGAACTTTAGGTCGCACATTAGATATGTCTAGTCCAGGCATGGGGAACTGCCGAATGAGGGGTAGTATGACATCCTTCCTCATTCCACCCTTCATTGAACTCGTAACTGTTGTTATTATCGTTTCGCATACCATGCAGTATCAGTGGCGGTACACCCTTATAACCTGAAACATATATACTGCTCGGGACTCAGCTCCGTGTGTCTGAAAGGAATTTGCTGTCTCACTGTTAGTTTTACGAGAAGCATAGAAGTGTACTTCCTCCCACTCCCCCCACACTTCTCCCCGCAAACACACAGAGTTTGGTCTTGAGCTGTACTAATCCCTTCCATTCTTATGTACATTACATGTAACGTTTGAAGAGCGCATAGAGGACCGCTGATGCCTTTTTCTTGACACTAATTTGTCTATGTCAGGCTGGATAGTACTCTTAGAGATGCGTAATACTGAGACTAGGGTGTCATCGTTTATTCTGGAGCGTATTTTAGATTTAGTATGGTTCAACTTTGAAAATAATTGTTCGCATGTATAAGTCGAACCACACATTTCGAGAATGTGGCCTGCAAAATCTCTCATGTTGGGATACGAGTCTATTGACAACAACCTGTATAGTTCCAAGCCTTCCGTGCCATTCTGAATAAAAGTATTAAAATGGTATCGGTGTTTAGAATTTGCCATGCTCACGCTGAATTGTATGCCACTGACTCTCACTGCGTATTGTCAATCACAGTATACCTGCATCTGCAGCGCAAGAACAAATGAGTGGAATGGGTATTGGCGGAGAGGATTTGTTATGAGCTCCCGGGAGCCCCAGTTCCCCATGCCTGGTCTAGTCCATACTTTCTTTTGGCCCTCTCTTGGTTCTGTTTTTCAGAATAATGTACAATTCAAAGTTTGGATTGTAATTATGCCAAATTTCTAAGCTTGATGATGCTTTTTGCATACAATAGTTGATACAACTAAAGTAAAAATTTCTGCCTAATCTGGGATTTGAACCAAAGATCTCCAGTTTTACGCACTGGCACACTAAGCCATTGTGCTAAAATTTCTGCCTGGAACAGGGATTGAACCCAAGATCTTCAGCTTTATGTGTTGACACAATGGTTTAATGCGCCAGCGTGCAAAGCTTGCGTTCAAATCCTGGTTCAGACAGAAATTTTAGGGATTCTATACCAACATGCCACCAACAAAAATTCAAATAAAAAAAAACAGAAAAACACATAATTTATTGTTACAGGAAGTGAATAGTTACCTGAGAGAAATACATATGTTGATTTTTTTTTAAAAAATGTGAAAAATACTTTAAAATAAAGTGACAAGTTGAGTTCAAAGTAACCTAAAATCAGCATATTTGCAATGACATTTTAGCCAACTTATCACTAAAACCCTCCAACTAATCTGATGTACTAACTCACTCCTTTCCTCACTCTAACTTGCTTTCTAACACTAACTTGCCCATTTTCCCACCCCAACTTATCCCTAATATAGGTGGATTCTTGGGACAGAATCCCCTTACATGTGAGTAGTAAACATGTTGGCAATTGGTTCTAGCAGGAACATGTTTTTCACATTGGCCAACATGAAGCTAAAAGTCACTTGTTCTATAATAGAATAATCTCTGGTGGCATGGTGCCATAGAATAGCCAAAATTTTTCTCTTTAGTTATATTTTCTTACCAGTATTCAATTTATTGTTATAAACAGAACTGACTTAGAATAATGAACAATACATTCAGGAAGGAATTTGGCCTTTCTGTATACAATAATTTACATATTACAAACAAAATTACCTCATAGCACAGTATAAAATCCTGTCATAATGTCTTCTGTATAAAATACACCCAATTGTACTGTGAATGAAGTTTCATTGCTACTGTGGCATGGGGATTAAAGAGAGAGGAATTTGTGATTCTGCCCCCCTTTAAATAAAACTTTACAAGAATAATGAAAATATCTGAAGCTATAACAAATTTTACAACTTTATCACCTACTCTATGGGAACATTTTAGCCCCTGCCAACCCTTTAGTTACCCCTATACACATTCAATCAGAATGATACTTTTTATTTGCCTATGAAATTTTACAATCAATTCTCAACAAACTAGGGGGCACTCAAATTGTTCTTCTAGTTCTAGAATCGGCCGTTGCTATTATTCAATCATATGTATTTGCAGGGGTCTATATGAAATATGCCTTATATTTCTACATTTGGGGTTTCTTTTCTTTCCTTGATAATCCTATTTATTATTTCACAAGTATTTTTCTTTCTCTCATTTTTTGAGCCTTTTTCCACAGCAGCCAAGTAGTTGTCTGAGTAGCTCGATGATAGAATACCAACAGGTAAAGCCAGATGTCTAGGGTTCAAATAGTGCTTCAGGCAGAAAATTTTCTCTTTGGTTATGTTAATATAAACAATCTCAAGATCAAAATATCAATATATTTTGTGTGATGAAATGCTGCCAGTTCTGGTTACAATTGTTGCAAATAAGTAATAATTTTAACAGCAAATGATGTAAAAGCCAAAGTAAAGAATATAAGCAACAACCTAATTTTTACAGTAGAAATTTGAACCAAAAGTGCAGCTTATTTTAGGATCAATATGGCATCAAAATCAAATTGCTAAGAGACACTATTGTCTTACTCCACTTTAAATCAAACCCATTTGTTCACAATTTATAGATTTCTCATATGAAATAAAGAATACAGACAATATATTATAAATACTAAAAGTTACTGTATAATATAAGGTGTTTCTCTGAGGACAGGTTTGACCCCTGACTCTTGTGCAGCAATTTTGTTAAAGTACTGCCTGAGCAGATGTCAAAATACTATGCAAATTGGAGCAAAAAAAAAAAATCACTGAGAATTATCTGAAGTTTACAACACACACTTTACAGACGAATAAATGAGTACTATATCTCATTTTATAAATGAGTTGGATAAAAATGTTTTTACATTTCACCTCATAAAGCTCCCTCTTTTCATGATACTGGTTTCAAAAGTCATTTGCCTTCTTCTTCAATCAAACTCCAACTCTGTATTTCATAACACTGCACATCTATATGATGCAAAAGTAATCTTGGAACTGAAGTAACATGTGAATTTTAAGGTTCAGCAAGTGAGCAATTACTGCAAGGGCAGTTTAAGGCTATTCTAGAACAAATGACAGTCTACAAATATTAGAATATAACTTAAAGATAAAAAATATGCTAAACAAATTTAACAATATCATTATAATATTATAACAAATATAAGGTTAAAATGAGTTATTTTGGTTAGCTTTATAAGTTTAAAACTGATGTGGTTTATTCTTTTAGTTTTTAGTGCATTATTATAAGCTGTTGCACCCATAATTCAATAGCTACCTTCCAATGTTACATATTGTTAATATGGAGTTTTTAATGAAAGTTTTCATTCCAATTTTCAGATATTTTGAACTTTTATAGGAAAAAATCACTATGACGTTTAATTTAGGGTTAGATAAAAATGCTTCATACCTTACCTCATATCCAGTCTTCTAATTATATCACGGTTTTAAAGCCTACCACTTCAACCTTTTTTACATTTCTAAGGCATTCTTTCAATCTGGTTTTAAAATTTCTTTTTGTTTTTCCTATGTAGATTTTTTCGCAATCCTTACATTTGATCTGATATATTCCTGATTTATATTCTTCTCCAGTTTTTTTCATTTTTGTTGGTTTTAATTATCTTGTTTAGGCTGTATTCATTCTTTGGGGCCAATCGAATGTTAAACTTATTGAAAATTTTCTGGAACTTGTGGTGTTTTAAAGGATGGTAAGTGCATTTTTTGAATCTTACTAACAGAAGAGATTCTGTTTGTTTTTTAAGTGTGCTTTCATTGATTAGTTTTTGCCTTTTAAACTTATTTATTTTCCTGTGTACCATGTTTTCTTCATAACCATTTTCTATTGCTACTTTAATCAGGTATTCTTTTTCTTCTTCATATTTTTTTCGGTTCAGGGGTACATTCACCAAATCTGTGTATTAGACTAGTGGACAAGTCAGCTGTAGCAGCCCATGCTTGGTCTGAAAAGCATTTAATCGATACAGAAGCTAGCCTAATCAAATGCACAGATAAACAAAAAGAACTCACAGTCTGGGAAAAAATCCACATCCAAAAAAATAAGAAAGACAAACTCATGAATTTCGAAACTCCCGCAAATTTTGACCTGATCCAGAGGTTCATCGGTCCACTGATAGAAGTAAGAAGAAAACCGCCAAGAAATGACATAACACCGGTCGACCAGAGGCTACTGAAGATGGAGATAAGCTCCGAAACTGCAGTATAGAAGAAAAAGGATATGAGGTGAGGTAATAAAAACATTAATTTAATTCTTAAATTAAACCTCATAGTGTTCTTTCCCTGTGAAAGTTAAATAAATACTATTAAAGGCTTTATTTAACTTTTATAGGAATTAATCACTATGAGGTTTAATTTATGGTGAAATTAAATGTTTCTTACCTCTCCTCGTAAATATTTTCTAAGTTGATCGCGATTTCAAGACTATAACTGTCTCATCGTCAGAACTTTGTTGGCGACTGGTGTTATGTCGATCGGAAGAAACTCTTCTTCTTCCCTCTGTTGGTGGACCGATGAACCTCTGGATCAGGTCAAAATTTGCGGGAATTTTGAAGTTCATAAGTTTTCTTTTGTTTTTCTGAATGTAGATCTTTTCCCAAACCGTGAGTTCCTTTTGTTTGTCTATTTGTTTAATTAGACTGGCTTTTGATTCAATTAAATGTTTTTCGGACCAAGCATGAGCAGCTATTGCTGACTTTTACACTTCTCCATTTTTGATGTTTCTAAGATGTTCTTTCACCCTTGTTTTCAAATTTCTTTTCGTTTTTCCAACATGAATTTTGTCACAATCACTGCATTTGATCTTATAAATTCCTGATTTGTTTTCGTTTTCAATTTTTTCATTTTTATTGGTTTTTTTTATCCTGTTAAGGCTGTATTCATTCTTTGGTGCTAATCTTATATTAAACTTTTTGAAATTTATAGTGTTTCAATGGATGGTAAGTGAATTTCTTGAATTTTATTTTTTCTGTTTCTTTTATAAGTGTGCTTTCATTTATTAATTTTTGTCTTTTGAATTTATTTATTTTCTTGTGTACCATATTTTCTTCATAACCATTATCTATCGCAACATTAATTATGTGTTCTTTTTCTTTTTCACAGTTTTCTTTGCTCATAGGTATATTTACCAATCTATGTGTCAAACTATTGAATACTGCCTCATTGTGAGCAATTTCACCATCTATTAAAGGCTGCTAATTTATGTCCAATTGGATTGAACCCTGTTGATTTAATAACATTTTCCGTATGAGTTTCTTTCCTATGAATCCCAAATTCAATTTTATATGTGCTGCTCGGGGGAATATAAAGGTAAGTGCCAAAAGGAACGTTTTGAAATGATACAAAGTTATCTGTCTCTTGTCACTGTGTTTCTGCTTCCAGGAGCAGACAGCTATTACCATATGTTCGTCACCTGTTATCTAGCACATAAGTGAGAAAATAACAACAGTCACATACCCTTTTTAATAAGAATCAAATGAATCATGAATTCTTCTTACCTCATAGACCTATGTTTTTTTAACACAGAAGAACATAGATGTATGAGGTAAGAATAATTCATGATTCATTTGATTTTTATTAAGAAAACCTCATAATGTAAAAATTCCCAACTTTATTATATGAACATACCCCTCTGTTACACAAACAAGCAAAGAAGTAAAATATTGCTTGTTAGATGGCAGTGGCACTTACCACTACGTTCCCCCGAGTTAGTGCGATATTGTCTTCACTATCCAGACTCCCAGCGTAAACAATTTTCATTTTCTTATATACAATTCTCTATCATAAGAGGCAGCGGGACATCACTCACAGTGCCATCTTACGGCTTCTATAACAAAGAAAGCATTTTTAATCACAATATTTTACTTTATAGCAGTATACGTATATTTGTCAAGTTATTATTCACATATAGCTATTGTCTGTCCAATGGATGTGCCCCCATAAGATATGCGAACTAAAGCCTAGTTCCTTTCCTGCCTCAGCAAATCATTTCTCTCCCTGCATTACTATCTCTCTCTCTTTTTTCTATCTCTCTCATGCACTTGCACTCCAGTGTTGTCAACTTCACTCCAACCTTGAATTTTTCAATATTCAAGAGCCATGACACTTCGGAGTCCTGTGCATAGCCGGGTGGTTAAGGCAAGATGCCTTGGCGCAGAGCTACGGGACATGCGCTGGTTCGAGTCCCCATGGGGGAAGAAATTTTCTCATGGAATTTTGGCCAGTATGGGACCGGTGTCCATCCAGCATTGTGAAGCATTTGGGTAGCTATAATAGTTAGCAACTCTAAGTTGAGAAGACCAGCTATAACTGCTGGGGGACCCGATATGCTGACCACATGTCACCCCTACACTGGCTACCTCTGCAATTAACACATGTGGATGTGAGGCCAGTAGCCGGTTGGTAGGCCAAGGGCCTTCTAGGCCTGTCGCGCTTGGAATTTTTTTTATGATACTGGGGGAAGTTTGGCAAAATCCCTACTCGATAAGTTACTGTGGCTGCTGTTTGACGTAGTGGGAGGGGAGTGCAGTGAAATGGTGTGAGTACTGACATACTTTTCTAAGAACAATGCCAGTGTTATTGGGCACAGCTCCGTTGGTCTGAGTATACAATAATTTGTGCATTTTCAGCAAATTCCAAACAAATGTAGATATTGAGGTTGTTCTCATGAAAAGATTTTAAAAATATTTTTACAAATCTTCGATACTACTTACTAGATACCAAAAATAACCATTACAAAAATGTATTTATATATGTATATGAGTGTATGTGTGTGTCTGCTAATGCTCTATGGCTGCAATATTTTTTTTCAGAACCAAACTCATCATACAACAGTAATGAATTAAAAAAAGTCTAATTTGTCAGCCAACAAAATTGGATCGTTAGAAGTGGGGGTTAACTTGAAGTAAAAATTTAAAAAAATATTCTAGTGGCTGCAATTTTTTATTTTTCATAACAAAACTCGTATATACCACATAAGTAGGGCTAGTAGGATTTTTATGTACTAAAAGTTAAGATTGCAACGTAGTGTAATGAAAAGTTAGACTTATGACTATCTTTTGTTTTGATTTAACATACAAACAGTTGAATATTATAATGAAAAGTTAGACTTCTAACTGTCTTTTGTTTTGGTTTTACACACAAACAGTTGAATAATATATACTATCTGCATTGCAATCTTATCTTTTATTACATAAAAATCCTAGCCCTACACATAAGGTATTCACAAAAAAATCAGTAAAATCCAACATCTAGAAATGGTTTACCTGAAAGCTGACATTTAAAAATCGCTCTAGCATCCACCATGTTTGTTTTCTTAATAAAACTGAATACATAGGATTTAATAACGAAAGAAGACATATTCTGTAAATCTTCAAAATTGGACCATAAATTTAAATTTGTCAGGAATTTACTTAGTTTCTGCAATTCTTGCACGACATATTTTTAAAATATTTCTCTTTGCATTACTGTAGACTGTCATTTACAGTAGAATCCCCAAATTTAATGCTGAATCATTCGGCAGTGACAGCTTTTTCCCGTGTCCAAAGAAACACCTTGCATTTGGTCAACAGTTCATTCAATATAAAACACAATTCTGTGCACTAAAATGAAATACATGAATTCATGACTATAATAATTTGGTTAGAAAATTGTGTTTATTTACATATGTATACAGGAATGTTAAACATGATTAATAATGACAGCAATTATTGCATTTTTATTATTTAGCTCATAAATGAGAGACCAATCTGGCATAAAAAAAATAAAGCAATCATAGCTATCACTCTCTATATTATTTATTACTTTTCTTGTAGAATGCAGGCTTTCATGGCCAGAAATCATGATATTAGAATATTTCGGGCTATAAAAGGCTGTGGTCCATAAGTAGTGTTTTTCCCACACTTTAAGAACTATAGGCCTTTGGGAAACCGACTTCCATTTTCAGTAGAAGGAATGCACTAGTAACTATTATTTTGTGACACTTTTTGACATCAGTGGCCTTTAGCCTAGTTGAGGACTATGGCACCTGCCAGGTATCTATTTTAATATCGTACTTTGTCTCATGAATTTGCAAAAAAAAGTGCTTGTGGATATAATAATAGGAAAGTGATAACAGAAGAATAATAAATAAAATTCCAGTGACAAACAGCTTATTGCTTTGAATTTTGAAAGCCAAAATTAAAAAAATCGCTCTAGTGGTCGTCATGTTTGTTTCCTCGCAAAGAAACTCACCAGTATTTAAATAAGAAGAGTAATATCAATATGTTAATCAGGGAAATTGGACTTTTAAGAGTGGAGTTTTACAGGAAGCAAAATTTTAGTGTCAACATTTTCAATACTCTATCAGGTGCAATTTTTTTTGCAATGAAACTTGGTATATACAATTTCTTGTAAGCCCTTGTTTCTCTCAAGGAGATTTAGGCACTCTCCCCCTATAGGGGAGAAATTGAACCATACTAATTTACACTTACATACTTAGTTACACTTGTTTTTGGATAGATGTCAAGAGTGGCTTGGGATCAGCGTTCTGCCTCATGGTGACATCTAGGAAACAAAGAAATACTAGGACGTGAAAAATTGGTAAATTTTACTTAGAGACCTTTTTATTCAGGCTTAAGGATCTTTTACGAGCCTGAAAATCTTCAGACTAAGGATCCACGACTTAAAGTCCCTCCTTGGATTTTTCCATCCTAAAAAATTGATCGACTCCGGCTGGGTTTGAACCCGCAACCCTCAGGACCAGAGGCAAGGAGCATAATCACTAGTCCACTGTGGCTGATCAATATACAATTTAATTATCAAAATAAATATTCCTCATTATGTGTATCCAGCCGCAACCGATGACACGAATCCATTGCATACTTATGCTATAACATGCAGCTTATGTGGACATTCAAGGTAAGTATCCATGAGGTTAAAAGAAAGAGATATAGGAAAGACAGAAATGAACCCTTCAGCCTCGAATAGTCTAATACCATCAGGGTCAAAGAAAACAAGAAGTCAGGCAAGGGAGACTGGATAGGAAAGTAAAAAGAGGGATCTGGTACTAGAAAAGGAAGAAATACCAGATCGGTTAAAGATAAAAGTAAGAAGCAAAACACAAGTAAGTGGAAGCAATGTTTTGCTCAGCTTAGGCACCTTGTGATATTTTCTTTAAATTAACAAAATTGGACCATAAATTTGACTTGCTGAGGAATTTGAGTTTATGCAGTACCTGCAAGATCAAAAATAAAAAATAAAGTTCCCTTTTAGAACTGCAAAGAGGATTTTTTTCCTTTGTAAATCTATAAAAGTTGTACTTATTTAGTAATAAAATTTTATTTTATTGAATAATGCAAAATTTATATTTAATTTATAAACTAAAAATATATAAAACTATTATTCTACCAGTTATATTATATGGGTGCGAAACATGGACTCTTACTTTAAGGGAGGAAATGAGATTCAAGTTTTTGAGAATGAAGTTCTTAGAAAAATTTTTGGACCAAAGAGAGATGAACAGACAGGTGAATGGAGAAGACTACATAACAATGAACTACATGGTCTTTATAGGAAGCCAGATATAATAAGAACAGTTAAGTCCCGTAGACTGCGATGGGCAGGACATGTTGCGCGTTCGGGGAATGAAAGACCTGCATGGAGGCTTCTTGTAGGAAAGCCAGAGGGAAAACACCCAGTTGGTAGGCGAAGAATGAGGTGGGAGAACAACATTAACTATGATTTGAGGGAAGTAGATTATACAGGGAATGATTGGAAAGCATTAGTTCAGGATAGGGATGTATGGAGCGCTTATGTCCGCATGGCCATGAACCTACGGGTTCGATAGTGCCAGTGAATAAGTAAGTATTTAATAATGCTTTTTCAAAACTCAATTATTGGCATTGCAATTTAAAACTGATAATGTAAAAAACAGACAATTTTGGTGAGAGGCTCTAATTTCAGGCTTGAGGTTAATTCACAAGAGCATGGGATCCACACTTTAACTTCCCAAAAAAAAAGCCATGTTCAAGATTTTTACATCCTGAAAATCATTGATCTTGGCCAGGTGTGAATCTGTAAATTTCAAAACCAGAGACAAGCACGGTGACCATCATTTCACTGGGATCGACATATTTATTCTCATAGTTTATTTTGAGTTAATATTTTTATTTAATGACAATCTTTAGCATCAAAATTCAAATGAAGGGATTGACATATTTTACCCAGAGGTCTCTTTTTTCAGGCTCGAGGTTCTTTTACATGCTGTAAATCTATAACACAAAAATATATGACTTTAAATATCTTCTGAAGAATCCATATTAAAGTGATTCCATTACAGGCCTCAGGAGGTCCTGGGGTAGTAAGAGGTTAAGGCTCCCAATTTTTCTGGACAATCGACACTTGATGTCAGCCAGGTTGTCAGTCCTACGTGACAGCTGCCTTTACCCCCAGAACAAGTGTCTGGTACTCATTTCCATTAGAAGCTGAATCGACCCCAGGGCCTTAGTACTGCCAGAAGGTTTAGTACAGTTTAAAAATCCTGACCCCACTGGAACCCATATTACACCTTGAAAAAATCAATCAGCTTTGGCTGGGTTTGAACACACAAACCTCAGAACCAGAGGGAATTTCATATTGTGATTTGAAAAATAAATAGTGAAGAGAGATTTTGTCAAAATATGATGCTATCCAGAATACCAGAATCTTTCTAATACATAGAAAGTCAATGTATAAATGCTATATCATCATTGGAATTCTGAGTTCTTATACAATAATTGCTGTTTTTCAAACCTTTAAATCAGTAATATTATTTTCTTAATTATATTTCCATTCATAAAAATTACATTTTCATTAAAATTATACAAAACATGTACATAATTTACTTTATTCTTGTGGAACACAATACAGAAAAATTATAATATACTAACACTTGGGTAATTATCAACAGATTGAACCAGAAATGTAGACCCATACTACTTCTTAGTTGGCAGAACAGCCAAATACAGCCTTGAGGAAATCCAGAAAGCCTGATATTGCTAATGCTAAATAAACAGGATATTTTTTTCATAATCTACAAAATGGATTTGCTTCAAATTTTCAAGAAATATTTAACAAGTCTTAGTGCATAATTTAACACAGGGATTTCTTTAAGAAGTAATTATTATTTGATTTAAACAAAAATTTATATATATGTATATATATATATATATATAAAACATGCATGTTGTTGGAAAAGAAATTCTGTATTTACACAAAAAACACTCAATGAAATTCTTGTGTTAAGCTATCCACTTATCTACAGTGGCATAATAGCCCAATGTTGGGTTTTAACCTCTCCTTTGTGGAGTTACTAGACCAAGTTAATCTAGTTATGCTTATTTTTCAAAGATGTCATGAATGGTATGCAGTCAACATACTGACCCAATGTAGGCATATAAGGTATTACTAGCATGAAAAGGTCAGTGAATTTTGCTTAGAGACCTCTTTATTCAGGCTTAAGGATCTTTCACAAGTCTCAAAATCTTCAGACTCAGGACCCACTGCTTGAAGTCCTTCTCAGAGGACTTGCTCGTATTTAATTTTTTGTGATGGAGAAAAAATTAGTCTTTTTAGGTAGAGAACTCATTTTTCAAAATTCTGGAAGGTATAGTCTGACCAACGGATCTGTGCCCCCGTAAGATATGTGAACTAAACACGATTCCTTTTCTGCCTCGGTAAATCATTTCCCTCCCTGCATTGCTGTCTCTCTCTCTTCTTTTGCCCCTCCCACTACTCACAATTTTAAGCCTTCTTGGGGGACAGATTATTTGCACTTACAATCCAGTGTTGTCAAATCAACAAGAACACTGTGTGAAATAAATATTATTAAGCAAATAATAAAAGTCAATCATCATCATTTAGACCTACTTAAATATGAAGAAGTAATAATTAACCTTACATTATTCTATATTCAAGATCCATGACACTGTTTGGGGAAAGTTTGGCAACATTCCTACTCAGAAAATTATCATGGCTGCTGGTGGAGGGAAGTGAGTGGAATGGTGTGAGTACAGGTAGGTACAGGCATTAACTGTTCTAAGAACGACAGCAGCGCTTAAGGGGCACAGATCCGTTGGTCCGGCAATGGTAGTAAACCAGACATAATAAGAACAGTTAAGACTCACATTATGAGGGGCAAGACATGTGGCAAGAATGGGAATATGGAAACTTCTTATAGGAACCAGAAGTTCAGGCCTAGAATGATACAAGAGAATACCATTAGTCATGATTTGTGAGAAGTAAATTATATGGGAAATGATTGGAAAATATTAGCTCAGTCATCATCATCATCTTCCTTCACGGATTAGGTCTTTGCCTGTTCCGATCTCAGTGTGGGGATGTATAGAGAGTTTATGTTTATGCAGCCATGAACTTCTGGGTTCAATGCGGATAGTAGGTTAGTTAGTATTCTGTTAAATTGTGTTGCACAAATATAAAGTTATCCTATATAAAATTTATAAACCCTTTTTATAATATAATACACAGCATTTAAAAATACATACAATAAAAGGCCTTGATGGTGTTTCATACTAGAGCAACTGTTATGATGGCAATAAACAGCACAATGATGACTACCCAGTACCCTGCAAATAAAATATAAAAATATATAAATAATGCTGGGTGATGGAGAAGCCAAGATATCACTAAGCGCCTCTTCAACGATCCTACAATTATTAAATTACAATAGGAAGTAACATTATGAGGCTCTTCTTAATAAATAAAGTATTGAAGAAAAAAATTATACACAGAAAAATATATAAGTACAAAAAAACAAATATTGATTAATGAAAGCATTTTTCTGATAGAAAAACTAATTGAGAAGAAATACAGAAAATTCACATATCATGGCACACAATAAATTCGGAAAGATTTTTGACAAATTTAATAACAAGTTAGTGCCAAAAACTTATTATAGCCTAAATGAACTAATAAAACCTAACAAAAATGAAAAGATTGTTGAAGGAAAAAAGTCAGGAATATACCAGATAAAATGTGCTGATGTGATAAGATATGAATAGAGAAAACAAAGACAATCGTATTTGAAGAGAAAAATTATATGCTCAGACCGGGACTTAAACCCAGGACCCTTTGTACCTGCTCAGGTAGCTCAGGTGGTAGAGCACTTGGTCTAGAGAACCAAGGGTCCCGGGTTCAAGTCCCAGTCTGAGCGTATAATTTTTCTCTTCAAATATGATTTATCCATCATTGAGATGTATGAAATTAAAATAAAAACATTGAAAACAAAGAGAAACTTGACCATTAGAATTAAAGAACACATCAGAAATGGAGAAAAAGAAAAATCTGCAGTGAGTGCTCATGTTTGGTCAGAAAAGCATAAAATTGATGTACACACAAAATTATTAAAACAGTTGGATAATACAAAAGACTCATTTGGGAGAAAATCTATATACAGAAGAACAAAAACAAGAATATGAATTTTGAAATTCCCAGGGAAAAGATTTGAGTTACAAGTTCTTCGGTCAGTTAAAAGATGGAGTGAGAGCCAAAATCCAGGGCTGACAAAGTAAATTTCAACAGTCTGGAAAAACTGATGATAGTTCATATGATATACAGAAACTAGTTCAAATAAAACACAACAATGAGGTAATGACTCTGGATTCACTTTATTTATTAAGAAGAACCTCATAATGTTACTTCCTATGTTTTTGGTTTTTTTATTTTATTTTTCCACAGGGCTAACTGTATGCTATTCAAATTTATAAAGAACAGGTATGTTTTGAACATGTAGAATAAATAACAGCTTATATAAGAGAAACATTTGCATTAGTTTGGAACTCGCCCAGATAGCACAGTTGGTAGAGCACTTGGCCTAGAAAGCCAAAGGTCCTGGGATCGAGTCCCAGTCTGAGTGTATAATTTTTCTCTTCAAATATGATTTATCCATCATTGAGATGTATAAAATGAATAATAAAAACATCGAAAAAAGCCATACTGGCTTTATAATGTATTGTAAAATTCCCAAATAAACGTCTTCTCAATAAAGAAGCCACCATTTGCAAAATAGAAGCAAAGGTTTCATAGCATTTGGTGCACGGGAATTAACAGCTTATATAAGAGAAAAATTTGCATTTAGATTGAAACTCGTCCAGATGGCTCAGTCGGTAGAGCACTTGACCTAGAAAGCCAAAAGGTCCTGGGTTCGAGTCCCAGTCTGAGAGTATCATTTTTCTCTTCAAATATGATGATAAATGTAATAGATTATATTTTATTTAAAAATTTTTAACTACCATTTTCTGATTCCATTGGTCTCAGTAATATTTTTTCTACCACAAAATTGCATAATATTTTGCAGGCTGGCCAGGGTGTGGTTTAACAGAGAGTTGGTACACAAGGGTCTAGGCCCTTCCAGAAACACTTTGTATATAATGGCTAACTGGTTGTGGAAAAACAAAAATTTGTACTTCTGAATTAATTTCAGTTCATATTATTATGTAAATAAAATAAATCTTTGTACCAGTACATTAATGCAATATCTAAATAAAGGAAACTGGTATACTTACAACATGTATTATCTTTTCTATCAATCACAGTCACTTGTCTGGTTTCACTACGCACTCTGCTTTCCGTTCGGTCCATATGATCTGCTAGGTCATCAATTATTTCTGAAATATATTAAATGTATAAATATTTTAATTTTCACTCTGATTCAAATTATAATCTGAGCATTCAAAGATATCAAACCAAACTCAGTTCTAATGATAATAATAATAGTAGTAGTAGTAGTGATAGTAATCTATTGCCCAGGAACTTGGATGAACTCCATTCTCCTTCTTTCTTCCCAAGAAAGCTATGATGCTGAGTTCAGGTTTGCTGCAGTCAGGACAGGATGCTTGTGCAGGTGTGCTATTGTCATCATTGAATTATCCCCATTGCAAAGTACACATTTAGGTGATGGATAGATGGAAACCCTAAGAAGATGTGCAGTCAGACAGTCGTGTCCTATGCTACTGCTTCATATCTGGGAGAATCCGGAATTACTGTTAAAGACAGCCCATGCTTTGTTGTTGCTTTGAGTTTTCAAATATTTATATTTAAATTAATGTTGGGAAGTAAACAATATGATGTTATATCATTAACATTGAGTGGAGAACATATTTTTAATATTTAACTTTTATAGGAATTAATCACTATGAGGTTTAATTTATGGTGAAATTAAATGTTTCTTACCTCTCCTCATATATATTATCTAAGTTAATCGCGATTTCGAGACTATAACTGTCTCATCATCAGAACTTTGTTGGCGACTGGTGTTATGTCGATCGGAAGAAACTCTTCTTCTTCCCTCTGTTGGTGGACCAATGAACCTCTGGATCAGGTCAAAATTTGCAGGAATTTCGAAGTTCATAAGTTTTCTTTTGTTTTTCTCAATGTGGATCTTTTCCCAAACTGTGAGTTCCTTTTGTTTGTCTATTTGTTTAATTAGACTGGCTTTTGATTCAATTAAATGTTTTTCGGACCAAGCATGAGCAGCTACTGCTGATTTTTCCACTTCTCCATTTTTGATGTTTCTAAGATGTTCTTTCACCCTTGTTTTCAAATTTCTTTTTGTTTTTCCAATATAAATTTTGTCACAATCACTGCATTTGATCTTATAAATTCCTGATTTGTTTTCGTTTACAATTTTTTCATTTTTATTGGTATTAATTATCCTATTAAGGCTGTATTCATTCTTTGGTGCTAATCTTATATTAAACTTTTTGAAATTTATAGTGTTTCAATGGATGATAAGTGAATTTCTTGAATTTTATTTTTTCTGTTTCTTTTATAAGTGTGCTTTCATTTATTAACTTTTGTCTTTTGAATTTATTTATTTTCTTGTGTACCATATTTTCTTCATAACCGTTATCTATTGCAACATTAATTGTGTGTTCTTTTTCTTTTTCATAGTTTTCTTTGCTCATAGGTGTATTTACCAATCTATGTGTCAAACTATTGAATACTGCCTCTTTTCCCGCAAATTTTGACCTGATCCAGAGGTTCATTGGTCCACCAACAGAGGGAAGAAGAAGAGTTTCTTCCAATCGACATAACACCAGTCGCCAACAAAGTTCTGATGATGAGACAGTTATAGTCTCGAAATCGCGATCAACTTAGAATATATATGAGGAGAGGTAAGAAACATTTAATTTCACCATATTTTTAATAACTCACCTCATACAATTTCAAATTTCTTTGAGACCATTGGTTTCAAACAAATTTTTTGTTCATCCAATTGCTTCATAAAATTGAAAAAGAGGCAAAACTTTTGAAACAATTGGATAAACCGTTGGAATTGACAATTTGGGAAAAGATATTCATTCAGAAGAATAAATATCAATCTATGAACTTCGATATTCCGGTGGATAAAAATTTAATTACAAAGTTTATAATCTCAACCAAAGATGGCAGCACAAGAGGTGATGTCCTTAGAGAAATCAACAACCAGAGAATTTAATCAGTGGAAGCCATGACTGAAGAGGGACAAGATATTGTCTGAAACCGCCGGTATCAAAGAAATTTGAAATATGAGGTGAGTTGTTAAAAATATGTTCTCCACTCACTATTAACTGGTTATTGTAACTGTAAATTCCTCACAATTCCTTACACACTGGCCAAAATTCTGTGACAACATATCTTCACCCCTGAGGACTTGAAATAGTTCATCCTATAACTTTATGATCAAGGCATGATATTTTAGAATGGTGAAGGACACTTATACGGAGAATCCAGATTTTAAATACAGGGCGAATTATAATTACACCGACAAACTGCAGGGACTGATTCCTGACTGGAAATGGAGGAAAAAATGTCCTATGAATAAGTGTCCATAAATGCATCATTGCCATGGTAGATGGCAGTGATGATTGGCCATTATTCTCTTGGCCCTGTTGCATGGCCTGCTAGATCACCAGACTTAAACCCCTGGATTTTTACTGCTGGGGACATCTGAAAAGCATTGTGTATGCTGAACCAGTTCCAGATGTGCTTACTTCAACAGTGTGACCATGTCGCCTGTGATGCTATTAAGAGAGAGGCTGGAACATGCGAAAGAGTGAGGCAATCCATGATATGACGTGTGAATGCATGCATTGCATCCCAGGCAGGCCACTTTGAACATCTGTTGTTACGTGGATGCAATTATGCTATGCACTGTGTGCTGGGACGATGTGTTGTCATTGCATGCACATTGTTTATTTCCGAACACATGTTTATAGGACCTTTTTCCCTTCATTTCCAGTCAGGAATCAGTCCCTGAAGTTTGTTGGTGTAATTACATTCACCCTGTATAGTTTTATTTATCATCATCATCAAAAACAAGATATTTACAAATCCTTATGATCTTACCATTCTGTAAATCCACTTCACTTCCAATTGTTTCTGCTATTTCCTTCTGCCTTGATATTACTTTTGATAGTGCCTCCAACCCTTGGTCCTGCTCTGGAATAAAAATATAAGGAATACACTACAGATTCCAGCATACTATATAGAGTTACTGATAATGAGACAGTTAATAAATTAATTAAAAAAATTAAAAATTAGACAAAAAGCAAACAACATTTTTCATATGATCCAATATAGCACGTCACAGCATAGTACATTAAGGCAATCCGCTACCAGCCAGAAGGTCGAGGGTTCAAGTTCTGGTGGGGTTGGGATTTTTAAACTGACCCAAACCTTCTGGCAGCACCATGACTCAGCCTCTAACAGAAATGAATACCTGATGGTTGTTCTGGGGGCAAAGACAGCTGTTACGCAGGGCTAACAATTTGGCTGGCATCCAGTGCAGATTGTCTACAAAAGTGGGAGCCTTAACATAAGGACCATGTAAGGCCTGTAGTGGGATCACTTTACCTTACCATATGACCCAATAAAAAAACATTAAAGAAAAATCAATCCTATAAAAACCCAATGCCAAATGATGTTATTATTTCACTTAACAATATTCTTTAACAGCTAAGGTGATAAGGTCATTAGTGTTGCAATTCAAATCTGGGCATTGAAAGGACCAACAAATTTTACTAAGAGGCCTCTTTTTTTTTCAGACTTTAAGTTTTTTTTTTACTTGCCAAAAAATCTATAACATGGCGGGACTTATGCTTTTTGTTCCCTTCTGAAAAAATTCATACATTTTAACACCCTGGAAATCCACTGACACTGGCTGGGTTTATAACTGCAAATCTTGGAACTAGAGGTGAGCATGACTACTACTAGTTCACCAGAACCAAAAATGCCAAATGTAATAAACTAAGAACTGATCATAATATAATTCCAGAACTTTTCTCAGTGGCACCCTTCACTCGTTAATGGTCATAACGTAAGTATACACTTGTAATAAAATTGGAATAAGAATAACACCAAATTTTTGGTATCTAATGGGGACAGGATTCTTAAGTTGTCCTGAAATTTTTGTCTGCACAATACCCCCACCAAATTAAAATTCTGATCATATTCGGGCTAATAATTATAAACCACAATCAGCCTCTTAACATTTTATATAATTACTATACGGTACTTTACATATTATGTTCTGGTGATAAAGGTGGCCATCATGCAAGGCTGACATGTATCAATTATCTAAAAAGGTGGAAGCTTTAACCTACTACCCATAAAACATTTTAAAGCCTGTAATGGGATCACTTTACCCCTTTTATAACACCACATTCTGTTTTGTGCTGAAAAGAGGAAGATATTGGCATAACAACATGTGAAGCACTTTCCCTTTAGGTGCCGTGAGCTCATTAGATCAGCTCTGATGTTTCTGATGTTACCTGCCAGACAATATACAAGGTGTTCCAAAATGATGGACGGGGTTTCAAAGTTATTTAATTTCTCTTACATGATATATATAAGAACAAAAGTTACATGGGATTAAAGAGAAACTCTTCGTGTTTTCATAATATACTTTATAAGTGTTCGATGTGAGCACTTTTCGTCACAAGGCACACATCTAGCCGATAGTCGAATTCCTCCCAAACCTTGATCAGCATATTTGGAGTAATGAATTCAACAGCAGCAACAATCCTTCTTCTCAAGTCTGGAAGATCGACCGGAAGTGGTGGTACGTACACATGATCCTTCACATACCTCCCACAGGAAGAAATAACAAGGTGTGAGATCGGGAGACCGTGGAGGGTATGGGAATGAATCATGTCATCCGGACCGATGTGTAATTTGGTGTTCGTGGATGACCTGGACTTTTCCTTTTACAGATCTGTTGTTTCTAACTGTTTATACCATCGACGGATCATTTTTTTCTGTTGGAGGATCAATTCCAAATTGCTGTCAGAAAGCTCGCTGCTCGCAAATTGCAACACACAGAATGACTTCTGTACAGGCATCACCATTTTCACAAATTTAACGCTGACAACGTAATAATGACAGAAACAAATTACTGCATACAGGATATGAAACTTTCACAGTTTTTCTTTCATTATAGCAAATAATCACGTATCCAATTTCATTTGTAAAGCTAAGCCAACTACTTAAAACTCTGTCCATCATTTTGGAACATGGTGTACTTCAACTATTTGCAAAGCCGATCACATTGGCGGATGCGATTTAAATCTCTGACACAAGAGATTTTACCAGTGGCATGCAGAGGGTTAAGGACACTATTTCCAGATACTACAAGAAATTGGATCTGGAAGTAAGCATCAATAAAACTAAATATAAGTCCACACATAGAAATACATTATATAACAGAAATGGACAGTTAATGAAAAATGAGGGAGATATTGAGAAACTGACTGAATTAAAATACTTAGGAAAATAGATTACAAAAGAATGAGATGCACAAAGAAATTTAACCTAGAGTCAATTCTAGAAATGTGTGCTACTATGCAATACAGGAATTATTGTCATCCCTACTTCTCTCAAAAAAGTTAAATTGAAGATATGTAAAACTGTTATTCTACAGTGGATGTGAAATATGGATGCTTACTCTAAGGGGGAGGGAATAAGATCACAAGTATTTGAGAATAAAAGAGAGATGAAAAGACAGGTGAATGGAGAAGACTGCATAACAGTGAGCTACGTGAACTTTATAGGAAACCTGATATAATAAGAACAGTTAAGTCCCATAGACCACGATGGGAAAGGCATGTGACATGTATGGGGAATGAAAGAGGTGAATGGAACTTCTTGTAGGAAAACCAGAGGGAAAACGTCAAATTGGTAGACCAAGAATGAGGTGGGAGAATAACATTAACCATGATTTGAGGAAAGTAGATTATACAGGGGATGACTGGAAAAACATTAGCTCAGGATAGGGATGTATGGAAAGCTTATGTCTGCAAGCCGTGAACCTATGGGTTGCCAAATTTAGAGCATTAGATACATACATAAAATATATTACATTACACAAGTAAAGGTCAACTCTTCAACTCTAAATTTTAGAATATCTGTTATTTTGGAGAGTCAATCTCTTATTGTTTTTTTAATTACAAGTACAATATCAAACCATTAATATCAGATCTTATAAAATATTTTGTGGCAAAATGGTATTCTTTAATCATATATAGGATGAATTCACCAGATGAAGATAGAACAGAAAATAGCCTAAGATGGGAATATAATATTATATTACAGCTATTAACTTAACTATGATCACTAGATTTTTCTTGTTGCTCTTTAGAAACCAATGTTAGGCTGATTGGTCTATAAAAAATAGATGAATAAGGATTCCAAATGAAGAGACTTTATACCTAGATGATCCATAGCAGTAGAAATATCTTTCGATAATTATAATGTGAAAGAGGAATAATTAAGGGTATAATGGTAAAGAGGTGAAGATGGGATTTAGTGGGCACCATGAGTATTGAAAGGAATTCTCCATGTATGAGAATTTGGGTTGCTCAGATTGGAAATTGGTAGAGCTGAAGTCCTTTCTACAGGGATAGCAAGGAGCTAGCCGCGCAAGACTATGCTAGATCAATTTTAATAAATGTGCCTTATTTATTAATTGAAGTGGACACTGGATACACGTATAATTCTAGACACATTTAATGTCGGACAAGGTACTGATCACAGGAACGCATTTAGAATCCAAGATGGGATCTCTTGAGATCTATCACAGCCGAATTATTTCTAAGTGTGAAATTCCTGAAGTTATGTTTTTTTTGCTAATTGATGGCCATTGTGCTGATTAACAACTATGTCGGTGAGTCTGTCCCGACTCCAGCCTCGGTGAGTTCCGCAGGATTCAGAACACAGAAGTAACTTAACATAATTTAGTTGGATATAAGGAAAACTTTGTTTACCCTCTCCCTGTAATCGTGTCTTCATGAGGTCATTACCTTGTCGTGATATAACCCTTTACTATATTGGCTGATGATTCCTTACGTCTCAGGAAGGGATCGCCGTCTTTTGATTGGATAAGGATCCACCATGTTCCCTGGCTGAATACTCCCATTCTAAAATACAGTTTTATCATAAGTTCCTACACTGGGAAATTCCGATCTAAATTTATTATATAACTTTCTTTAGGTCAGTGACTTTTTTCCTGCTTGTTTGCTCGCTTGGCGTGCTAGCATTTTGTCTGGTTCGTTATAATGATACTTCACGCTGTAGTTTCCATGCTCTAAATCAATTCTTTGTTCTCAACCTGTCAGTGAAGCTCGGTTTAAGATCTTAGATTGCTGGTCTACAAAGACACGTCCGGTAATCCGCTAGTACAATAAATTTCCTCAAATTCTATTTTGTCGCCGCTTCAAGTACCTGTCGCTTGACAATAGCGGTACCATGTACTTGTTAAATGGTTTCCGTAATAACTGACTGATCGTTTATTCGGGAACCTATTAACTTCTTTACTTCGATTTATTTTTATTTAATTATATAAAAATCAAATCCCTCGTGTTCTCACGATTTGATTGCATAAACATTTCATATATCTTCGATGATTATTTTGTCCTATAAAGATTTAACGTATGTATGATAATAATACTTGTCCTAATTAATTAGTTATTTTGACTTTTTAATTTAGGAGAGGCTGAGTGGAAGATTGTTACAAATGATATTTTGGGAGCATCTGAAGACAAGCAACTTAAAAATCTGGGAAAGCGTCAAGGCCTCCTTTCTATAGAAAATTCTAGCTGTCTCTAGATTCACTCCCTTGAGATGCACTACTACCTGCCATCCACTGAAGCATATGAGCAACTGATACAAGAGAGAAGACAGAAGCGGGACAAAATTCCTGAAGAATTCTATGGTACGCCTGCCATAATAGATATGAGCTGGTCTGGACTAAACAAGGAACTATGGCACCGGATAAACCGATATGCAATCCACAGCTGCAATCACAAAGTGTGTGTGAAAGTCTCTTACCATCAAATCGAAGACAGTTGCAGATGTAAATTATGTGGACTAAAGTGTACAAGATATCATCTGGAATCATGTTCCAAAGTGACAATGTCTTTAGCGCAATATGTCCATTAATTAATTTTGCATGATTGTACGCAATTATATTTTAATTATGATAATAACAAACCTTGTAGCATTCGTTGCTGTTGCTGACGCATATCTCCAACACTAAGATTCTGTGTTGATGTACCAGCTGCCTCATCTTCATCCAGACCCCAGCCTGTTGTGCCAGCATCAGCAAATGCATAACCAGTTGGATGAATGAGTTGAGACCTTGTTGCATCATAGGCCGAACTTCTGTCATTGAACAAATTCTGTAACTGCTTCTCTCTGCTCTGTAATAATTCTACTTGCCTTGATCTTCTTTCTGCTTCCTGAAGAGTACTAATTGCAGTTCAGGAAAAGTACATCAAATCATTGCATCCATGTTGTTGTCTTGAACTACTTAAATAATTATGGTCATAACTTTATTATATTCCCCTAAAACTGTTACTGACACAAGCAATTTAAATGGATAAATTATATTTGAAGAAAAAAATTATACGCTCAGACTGGGGCTTGAACCCAGGACCTTTGGTTCTCTAGACCAAATGCTCTACTGACTGAGCTACCAGAGCAAGTTCCAATCTAAATGCAAATTCTTCTCTTATATACATTGTTAATTTCCACACCAAATGCTATGAAACCTTTGCTTCTATCTTTGCTAATGGCGACTTCTTTATTAAGAAGACATATTTGGTTTTTATATTACATTATAAAGGCAGAACGGCTTCTTTTGAGGTTTTTATTGTTCATTTCATACATCACAATGATGGATAAATTATATTTGAAGAGAAAAATTATATGTTCAGACTAGGGCTTTGAACCCAGGACCTTTGGTTCTCTAGACCAAATGCTTTACTGACTGAGCTACCGGAGCAAGTTCCAATCTAAACGCAATTTTTTCTCGTATATAGGTTGTTAAGATAGAAGCAAAGGTTTCTAGCATTTGGCACAGGAATTAACAACATATATAGGCCTGAGAAAAATTTGCATTTAGATTGGAACTTGCTCTGGTAACTCTATCGGTAGAGCATTTGGTCTAGAGAACCAAAGATCCTGGATTCAAGCCCCAGTCTGAGCGTATAATTTTTCTCTTCAAATATGATTTATCCATCATTGAGATGTATAAAATGAATAATAAAAACATTGAATGTAAATGGAGTCCATTTGTATGGATGGAGAGGATTTAAACTTTTATAATGTCAAAATGCCCTCCATGGTATCTTTACCTTGTCGTGGTGGAGTGGCTTGTGTGCTTAAATGATCCTGAGAGCTATGCCGGCGGTAGCATTGCTGCCGATAGGGTTACCCATGCCGGACTGGTCGAAGGTGATAAGCCAGACGAAATAAGTACCTTGGTCGAAAGAGTGACGATCTTTCACCGTAAAAATACAACCGTCAAGAAATGCGGACATGGGTTCTACTGGGGTAAAATTTTCCGGAGGTCAAATAGTCCCCCATTCGGTTCTCCGGGCGGGGACTACTTCAGGGAACCCATGCCAAAGGCTCAAACTGTCTTAGGAGATTTTAATGCAAAAGTGGGGCGGGAAGATATATTCAAACCAACAATAGGCAAATTCAGTCTTCATGAAGATAGTAACGACAACGGGGTTAGATTAGTCACATTTGCCACATCAAAGAATCTCATTGTTAAGAGCACAACATTTCAGCATAAGGATATTCATAAATACACTTGGACGTCCCCAGATGGAGAAACTCGGAACCAGATAGATCATGTATTAGTGGATAAACGCTGGCACAGTAGCATCATCGATGTTAAATCAGTTAGAGGGACAGACTGCAATTCGGATCATCATCTGGTCAGAGTGAAAATCAGACAACGGCTATCGCTTATGAGAGGAACAAACGCTAAAGATGATTCTGTAAAATATGAATTAAAAAACTTGAAAAATGATGAAATGCGGCAAGAATACCAAATCAAAATTGCTAATAGATTTGAAGTACTGGAATCTTCAGATGACAATGTGGCAAACGAAGAAGAAACTGATATAAATAAAGAATGGGAGGCTATAAGAGATACTATTAAATTGTCAGCATCAGAAAGCATTGGTTGTTTAAAAAAGAGGCAAAACAAGAAATGGTTTGATGAGGAATGTGCCGACATCGTAAAGAAAAGAAAGCTAGCAAAAATGAAATGGTTACACCAGCCAAATGAGGTAAATTTAGAGCAATTGGGTAGTGTTAGACGGGAAACCACCAAGTTACTAAAGAGTAAGAAGAGGGAATATTTGAGAGAGAAGATTAATGATCTTGAAATGAATGCAAAAAATAGGAACATTAGAGAATTATATCAGGGAATTAGTATAGAGAAGAAAGGGTTTCAGGCTAGAACAAACATAATTCGGAATGAAAATGGGGATATGATTGCAGATTCCAAGAGTATATTAAATAGATGGAAAAGTTATTTTAATCAGCTATTAAATGTACATACAGAACAGGACATTGAGGAGGATAAGTTACAGACAGCAGAAATGCTAGTCGCAGAGCCAAGTGCATTAGAGGTTGAAATGGCAATTGAAAAATTGAAGATGTATAAAGCATCAGGTTCAGATGAGATCCCAGCAGAACTGATAAAATCAGGGGGAGAAAAATTGATGGACAAGATACGCTGGTTGCTTACTATGATTTGGGAAAAAGAAGCTCTTCCAGATGAATGGAAGGAATCAATTATCGTACCAATTTATAAGAAAGGAGATAAAACTGATTGCAACAACTATAGGGGCATCTCATTACTTTCAACTTCGTACAAAATTCTAACAAATATATTAGTAAGCAGACTTACTCCCTATATTGATGACATTCTAGGAGATCATCAATGTGCATTTAGAAGAAACAGGTCTACAACAGATCAGATTTTTAGTATAAGACAGATTTTAGAAAAGAAATGGGAATATAATGGTACTGTACATCAACTATATGTAGACTTCAAAAAAGCATATGATTCAATTAAGAGGGAGAAGTTATATAGTATCCTGCTGGAGTTCGGAATTCCTAAAAAGTTAGTTAGACTTATACGAATGTGTCTAAATGGCTCAACGAGTAGGGTGCGTGTAGGCAAACAGTTTTCAGACACTTTTGAAATCCAGAATGGGTTGAAGCAAGGAGATGCACTATCTCCTCTACTATTTAATTTTGTACTAGAGCATGCCATTAAATCTTTAGAGAATGAGGAAGGCCTACAACTGAATGGTATTAATAAGCTGTTAGTTTATGCTGATGATGTAGTACTACTGGCCGATAGCGAGGAGATACTAAAGGCCAACACGCACACACTATTGAGTAACACTAAGAAATTAGGACTGGAAATAAATATCAGTAAAACTAAATATATGGTCACACGTAGAAATACATTATATAATGGAAATGGACAGCTAATGACAAATGAGGGAAATTTTGAGGAATTGGCTGAATTCAAATACCTAGGAACAATAATCACAAATAGGAATGAGATGCACAAAGAAATTAAACATAGGCTCAATTCTGGAAATGCATGCTATTATGCATTGCAGAGACTTTTGATGTCCCAACTCCTTTCAAAAAATGTTAAGCTGAAAATATATAAAAACTATTATTCTACCAGTTATATTATATGGGTGCGAAACATGGACTCTTACTTTAAGGGAGGAAAGGAGATTACGAGTATTTGAGAATAAAGTTCTTAGGAAAATTTTTGGACCAAAGAGAGATGAACAGACAGGTGAATGGAGAAGACTACATAACAATGAACTACATGGTCTTTATAGGAAGCCAGATATAATAAGAACAGTTAAGTCCCGTAGACTGCGATGGGCAGGACACGTTTCGCGTATGGGGAATGAAAGACGTGCATGGAAACTTCTTGTAGGAAAGCCAGAAGGAAAACGCCCAGTTGGTAGACCAAGAATGAGGTGGGAGAGAACAACATTAACTATGATTTGAGGGAAGTAGATTATACAGGGAATGATTGGAAAGCATTAGCTCAGGATAGGGATGTATGGAGAGCTTATGTCCGTGCGGCCATGAACCTACGGGTTCGATAGTGCCAGTGAGTAAGTGAGTAAGTAAGTAAGTATAATGTCAAAATGCACATATTTCATAAATTGATCATAAATAAGATAAAAGTTTAATAAAATTACAGTGGGAAGTAACACTATCAGGTAATTTTCAATCTGTAAATGAGTTGAACAAATGTTTTTACATCTCACCTCATTAAGTTCCATGTTTCACAATACTGGTTTCAAAGGTAATTTCCTTTCATCTTCAGTCAAACTCCAAATTGAAAATTAAAATATAAAAATTATCAAAATTTATGAATCTTTCACCAGGAAAAATGTAAAATTGTGATGTCATATACCACATCATTTATATTAATTTATATTTATCTTCATCAAATTAGAATTTACAGAAGTCCTCGTTGCCCTCTGTGCTCCACGAACACTAACATGTACAGAAACCAGCTGCTACAGATACCAAGCACTTCACTCTGCTACGCTGAAGGATAGATACTGGGAAGCAAGAGCCAAACTTTCTGTCTTGCTATGATGTTTTATTGTTTTAATTTATTGTTATTTGTTTACTCATAATTATGGACAATGGCTTCTGTCAAATCTCCTGCATTTGAATAAATAAATATTAATTTATATTCATTATTAATATATGAAGAATCTAATATCATACAAAAAATCAATCTTTTTGACTGAAATAATTATCTGAATGAAAATAGACATATTTGTCTTTTCTTCAATTCCTCTACCAATTCTTCATCTTTTTTATTAAGTCCTCTTACGTTCCAGGTTGCCAAATTCCAGTAATCATAAATCCTTTGTTCTTTGCCTGTCGTCATAGTTTTATTATCCGCCTGCTTATTTCTTGTAGTCTTTCGAGTATTCAAAGTTTTCCCCATTATAGGTTACCAGCCTATAGTTGGGTAAGTCCAGTGGTGGGGTTGCCACCTCAATGCCTCTTGGACAGGCATGCTTTTCTGTAGGGGATGCTCCCTTAGCCTTTGAAGTTTCTCCTTCTCCGCAAGGCAGCGGTTCCTCTCTCTTCCCCTGAGTGAGGGTAGGGTGCCTCTTCCGCCAAATCTGCCGT
This sequence comes from Diploptera punctata, assembly GCA_030220185.1. NCBI lineage: Eukaryota > Metazoa > Arthropoda > Insecta > Blattodea > Blaberidae > Diploptera > Diploptera punctata. Next base: position 1,320,551 of record JASPKZ010002700.1, read on the forward strand.
ATTAAGGGTATCCCTCTCCGCCTTCATTGCCGTTGAGGTCTTCACCGTTCCCTGGCAAGGGGCCCTCACATGGTACTATCAGCCGGGCCAGCTGAACCAAGGTTTTTTTTACGAGGTGTTACTCCTCCCCCTCCTCCTTTCTCATCCGGGCTTGGGACCGGCAATGGCGGAAAAAATGAGATTCCTCCGATCACTAACTGGAGTAACATTAAGGGATAGAATGAAAAGTGATGAGATAAGGATGCAGTGGAATAGTAGGGAAATGGTTGAACATATACAAAATTATCAGATTAAATGGTTCCAACATGTCCAGAGAATGTCAAATTCCCGTTTACCAAAGATGATTTACCACCTCAACCCTAATGGCAAAAGAGACCTCGGAAGACCCTTCAACCGATGGAAGGATCAGTTTTTGTAGTTGCAGAACGGGCATCATCACCCAATACTGCATTCGGAAGAAGAAGAAGAAGAAAATAGACATATTTTGTATATCTCTGATTTGTGTATGTAAATATCCTGATATGAAACTAAACAGTATATGCTCCTGTCAACACTCTAAAAGGATACTCAAGGGAGTTCAAAGTATCTTTTATGTAGAGAAATATGTGCAGGCCTGGACAAAGTTTCGTGCAATCCGGAATAATATACACATATATATTTCTTCTCCCATGGGGACTCGAACCAGCACAAGTCTCGTAGCTCTGCGCGAAGGGTTCTTGCCTTAACCACTCAGCTATGGCACTTCATATTTATTTATTTTAAGCTACTGTCTTAATATGGAGAGGCAGCATGGTTTGTCTGTAGCTGCCTCGCATGAGAGACACTCCCTGTGTCTCACAGAGCATTCAGTTGAAAACGACTATTATATAGGGTCAAAATACATTAGTCTTATAGGAATAATAATCCATGCTGAGTGAAAGCGGTAGGGAACAGGTTTAAAGGGATGGTAACTGGAGAAATTTGACGGTATTAGTAGAATCCAATATACAACAGAACTTTTAATGTTTTTTTTTCTGCATTATTTGTAAACAGATTGCAAAAATAATCCTATATTATCTATAGAGAATATAAATCATATTTGAAGAGAAAAATTAGATGCAGACTGAGGCTTGAACCCAGGACCTTTAGCTTTCTAGGCCAATACTCTACCAACTGAGCTACCTGAGCAAGTTCCAATATAAATGCAAATTTTTCTCTTATATACGTTAATTCTCACGCACCAAATGCTATGAAACCTTTGCTTCTATCTTGCAAATGGCGGCTTCTTTATTAAGAAGACATTTATTTGGAAATTTTACATTTCATTATAAAGCCAGTACAACTTCTTTCGATATTTTTATTATTCATTTCATACATCTCAATGATGGATAAATCATATTTGAAGAGAAAAACTATATGCTCAGACCAGGGCTTGAACCCAAGACCTTTGGGAATATTTTTGGAGAAATTTGACTGTATTAGTAGAATCCAATATACAACAAAACCATTAATATTTTTTTCTGCATTATTTGTAAACAGATTGCAAAAACAATTCTATATTATATTCATTAATTTATAAATAACAAAACACCACCATAACTTAGACAGGGAGAGAGAAAGAGAGAGGATGATAAATGCTAGAGAAATTGTAATTTTTGAGATCTGGTATAGGAATTTTTCAGAACAATGTTTGTTTTGGGGACAGATTCACCAACAGGTGAAGCTAATCTATATAATTACCATAGTAATTAATTACATCATTAAGGATACATTGAACGAGATGAAGAAGCCTGTGAGAGTTTGTCTTTCAGCTGTTGAACTTCTGAAGAATATTGTTTCATCCGTAGTCGAATAGATGATGAAAGGCGTGCATAGGCCTGCGATGTCTTCTGTTCCCTGCTACGGACAGTAAGTTGCTCCATAATTTCTCGGAACAATTTTTCACAGCCTTCATGTTCTGTCAGCCTAAATAATAAAACTATTATGTTAAAAAAAATACCAAACATTATTATAATATATCAATAATTGTATAGGATAAAAAAAATACTTTTCTATATAGTTTAACTTCATGATTAATTATTTCATAAGTAATTTTAAAAACTTGAAGTTTTGCATCATAAAAATTGTCTTGGAATGATTTGTTTCATTACATGTAAAATTCATCAGTAATAGCAATAAAGACAATGATGATGATGATGATAATAATAATAATAATAATAATAATAATGTTTTATTTATTCTGGCAAATTTAAGGCCATAAGGCTTTCTCTTCCACTCAACCAGCATAAATATACAAGTATTCCTTTCCATTCCATAATGTTCTGCCCAAGGGCAGGTCTTTCACTGCAATCATACCATTTTTGGTGCTATGCTTTGCAGCTTTACTAGGGAATTATAGGTGTGGTAGCTTCTCATTGCTTTCCACACCAGTGAAGGATGATGATGATAACGATAAGGATGATTATGATGGCCGGATGATTTTCGGGGACTGTTGGGCCCTAAGCTTCCTGACATTTGTCTTAGAGGTGAGGAAAACCCCCAAAAAAACCTCACCCAGGTGCCGTCCCAATTGAGAATCGAACCTGGGCCTGCTGCGTGACAAGGCTACACGCTACCTTGAGACCACAGCAGTGGACCTATACAAGTATAGATTTACAATAAAATTATTTATAAAATATACCATCCACCGCTATGGTGTCGAGGTAGCATGCTTTCTTGTCTCACAGTGGGCCCGGATTCGATCCCGAGTCGGGACAAGTTTTCTGGGTAAGGTTTTCTTCAGGGTCAATGTTTTCCAATCATCCCCTGTATAATTTACTTCCCTCAAATCATGGATAATGTTATTCTCCCACCTCATTCTTGGTCTACCAACTGGGCGTTTTCCTTCTGGTTTTCCTACAAGAAACTTCCATGCACCTCTCTCATCCTCCATTTGTGCCACATGTCCTATCCATTGCAGTCTATGAGACTTTTCTTATTATATCTGGTTTCCTATACATACCATGTAGCTAACTATTATGTAGTTTTCTCCATTCACCTTATTCTCTAAAGTAATTTATTTTTAATTATTATTGTATCTTGCCGGCCATGATTTTCTAGTGATTATATTCCTTGCCTCTAGTGCCAAGGATCTTAGGTTCAAATCTGGCTGGCATCGATGGATTTTTAAGATGGTAAAATTCAAAGGATAAGTCATCTGGAAGGGACTTTAAGCCCTGGGTCCAAAATCTGAAGATTTATGTACTTGTTAAAAAATCTCAAGTCTGAATAATAGGCTCTGAGCAAAATATAACCGACCATTATCCATCTGAGTAATACCTTAATTTCCAACTAGATGCCACCTAAAGGTGATTACTAACCACATGTTCCTCGCTGACATTAATAGAAAAATAAGCAAAACTAAAATTGCCTGTTTAAGAAACTTCCTCCTAGGGAAGCACCCATGTCCATGCAGTGTGACTAATGGGGATATATCATCATCATTGTATCATAAATTAAACCTTTTCTGGCATCTGAATTAATTAAGATACAAATAATAATAATAATATAATAATAATAATAATAATAATAATAATAAATAATAATAACAATAATAAATAACTCACCTTAGAAGAGTAGGAAGTAGTAGAGAAAGGTAGAATGAATTTTTCAATAATGAATCAATATTGAACTTTTATAGGAAAAAATCACATGAGGTTTAATTTAAGATTTAAATTAAAATGTTTTATACCTCACCTCATATCCAGTCTTCTAATTATACCGGTTATGAAGCATTGGCAGCTTATCTTCAGTAATTTCTTGTCGATTGATGTTATGTCGATCAGGAGAACTCCTGGGAGGAAGAAAACAGTTTTCTGATCGACATAACATCAGTCAGGGAGGAGGAAGAAGCAGCTCTCCTGATCGACATAACATCAGTCGACAAGAAATTACTGATGATGAAGCTGACCAACCTTTGAAACTGGTATAATTAGAAGATTCGATATGAGATGAGGTATAAAACATTTTAATTTAAATTATGAATCAATATGTTCATTAATTTGAATGATTCAGATTGAACAAAATAGTTGTTTGGTAATTAAATATTGCCTGCAATTAAAGTTTACAAAATGAGTGCATTAAAGACATATATCAGTGGCAAAGCAGGAATTCTATGCCGGATATGAGTCTACATAAATTCAAAATACGCACAAATTATTGTAGCAGTATGCGGATAATTACCTGAGAATATATATATATATATATATATATATATGTGTGTGTGTCCACCGCTGTGGTCTCGAGGTAGCATGCTGCCTTGTCACGCAGCAGGCCCGTGTTCAATCCCTGGTCGGGGCAGTTTTTCTGGGTGAGGTTTTTATCAGGGTTTTTCCTCACCTGTAAGACAAATGCCAGGAAAACTTTAAGGCCCAAACAGTCCCCAAAATCATATGGCCATCATCATCACCCTTATCATTATCATCATCATCATCATCCTTTACCAGTGTGGAAAGCAACGGGAAGCTACCACACCTACAATTCCCTAGTAAAGCTGCAAGCATAGCATGAAAATGGTATGATTGCAATGAAGGACCTGCCTTCGGGCAGAATTACTATGGATGGATATGTGTGTGTGTGTGTGCACATGCACGTGTGTGTAGTTTTTTCAAATAAAATGCAAGAAGTTCCTTAAAATTAAATGAGATATTTGAGGTAAAAGTAATCTATAATTGTCATATTTACAATGGAAAATAGATGCACAAGAGCGGATAGAATAAGGAATGAAACTATACGAGAAGAATTAAATATATATAAAACTGAAGATAAAATCAGCGAAAATAATAAGAAATGGACAGAACACTTAATGAGAATGAACAACGAAAGAATACCAAAAAGAACCTTCCTGTACAATCCCAGAGGAACAAGAGATGTTGGCCGACCACGCAGAAGATGGACTCCACTTTTAACTTCGCCAGAACAGGCTGCATAGCCTAAACCTTGTAGTAGAAGAAGAAGAAGAAGACAATGGAAAATATGTATTAGTCATTCCTCAAACAGAATAGCCAACTTATCAGAAACATGCTATCTAAGAAATGATTATGATCACAATAAACCTATTATTAGAAACTCTTGCAGCACGTCTCAAATGAAAAAAAAAAAATTGCTCGCCACTGAAATGGACTACTGGAGACATGCTGCAAGAATATCCAGGAAGGATAAAATCAGAAATTCACATATAAAAGTAAAAATGCAGGTACAATATTCAATATTCGATTTTATAAAGAAGAAACAATTAAATTGGTACGGACACATTAGAAGAATGGAAGAAGGAAGACTACCTAAGATAATCATGGATTGGGAACCACAGGGAAGGAAAAAAGAAGGGTAGACCAACTATTACGTGGATTCAGGGAATCAATGAAGCTAAGAGGGAATGGGAAATAGAAGGAGATATATGGATGAACAGACAGGAATGGAAAAATGTGTTGAAACAAATGTGTAGTTAACTGTGAACATGGGTACCGGAAAAGGTATATTCATTGTAAAAGCCAGAATAAAAAAAAATTAGAAACTCGCTGAAAACAAATGAGAAAAGTGACTCCTTCACTATTGTCTAAAACCTATTATTAGAAACTTGCTGTAAAACAAATGACAGTTGCCAAGTAAAGTGACTCAGTCACTACTGTCTATAATTGCACCAGGATAAAGGAATGTGATGTCCTACACCAACTGAAGGAAAACATCCTCATTGAGAGGAATACAGTCTTTCTGCCACAGAATATTAACCTAACAAAATAAATTGCATAATATTATCTAATAAAGTGTAAATTCTGGTGTACAATATGTTACCCATTTTGTCAGCTAACAAAATAAACTGCAATCTGGAGTAAGAATTCTAACACATGAAGTGTACAGTCATGGTTACCTAAAATCAAAAAAGGCATATAGGTCTATCCAACATTTGCAACACTGGAGTTTAGCGATGCATACATTCCAACAATTACAAAACTTTAAAATAGTGAATATGCGAGTAAACATATTGGCAGTTGGCTTTAACGGAACGTCTATTATCATGTTGGCAAACATGACATTAACAGTCTCTTGTTCTCCATCGTAATATTCACAGACTCATACCAGACGTAGAAGGGTAAGCAAAGATAGTTACAATTTACTGGTGGGTCTCAGTCAGTCCAGAGTTCGAGAATGCAAGCAGGGGTTACAGTAGCAATCATTAGAGTGGGGGTTGTCACTTAACAACCTACTAAGTCACACTTTCACAATATATCACGTGAGACTCACATGCTGTCAATGAATGAGTTATTATAAGGTGTACAAACACTTGATTTTTTAAAATTTTAAACACTGTTTCTTGTTTTTTTACATATATAACATGCAATTTTAATTTGGCTAACCTGAGATTTCCAGATACCCTTTCACCTTCGCCCCCGGCATATATACGTAAACATGCCTGTATACAGTATCAAAATGGGCTCAAATGAATATTTCAATTGGAGAATATGGTTTCTTGGGACCATCACATTATTACACATACATAACCTAAAGTATATAATTTATTGAACTCCTAAATTTTATTTCAAATATGTTGCATGAACACGAAAATCATATTTCATTTATAACTTCAAGACAATTAAACAAATGTTGAACTTACCAAGGATCTGTATCTAAATAAACAAGCGCCATAATTAACAATGACAGATATAATTACAATATCACACAAATCATATGAGTTAAATTTACTATTATTGATACCTCGATAATTATCGATAAAAAATTTACAGGAAATGGGAGTGATAATCGATAAAAAAATTTACAGTGATAATCGAAATAACAGGAGCAATAATCGATCTTCGATAAAGACGATGTATAGAAATGCCATCTAATTATGAGATATTCAATTATGAAGCTAGTGCTGCCTCAGGTGACTAAATTTTCAACAAACGCATCTACTTCCTTTGCACAGATGCAAAGATACTAATTTCACTGACGTAATTTAGCGCAGGCGCAGTTGGTAAGGAAAAAAATGGTGACACTTGACATTATGCGAAAAGCAGTGTCAGTTCCGTGTAAATGAGAGTTGTGTTAGCTACTAAGTAATAACAGTTTCCAAAATGTTAATAATACGTTTATTTCTTACTTAAGTGAATAAAGTGTTGAATTAAATATTTGTGAGAGTGAATTTTTGCCAGTGTTATTTTTTTGTGTTTTGATTTTTGCGATTTGACAAGAGGCATCCAGGTTACGTACTTAGGTAAGTTGCTGATATGAACATCTTGTTCCATTAAGTATCAAGTAAATTGAAATAGATTCGCAATTATGTACATATCTTTATAGGACATGCAATTTTTTACTTATATAAAGAAGTGTTTTATGTGAATTTATCCTTTTCGTCAGTACAATATGTGAGCTGAAGGATCTTCAGTATGGCTCAGGTGTTCTAATTAATCATGTTCTAATTTTAATACAATCATGAATTACTGAGACTTTAGCTGTGATTTCCAATTTTTATGATGTATAAACAAATTAGAAAATTGCATGCTTAAATATTTGGAAGAATTAATTGTGTAATTGACCTGTATATAATAATATTTCAGATTAATGATGACTGCAGCCACTATCAGTGAAATAACTGCTACTACAACATCAGTCATCAATTCTTCATTGACTGCCAGTTCAGAAGTTGGTTCTACGACAACAGCTGGTCCCAGTATATTACCAACAGCATCAGTACATGCTCCAATCTTTTTGGAAACTAAAGCAGCACAGGGTATAGCAGGAGCATTTGTATGGATTGCTCTCTTCCTGACTTGCCAACAGGTCTGTAATATTTTTATCTTTTGCACATGACTATCCACCAGTGATTGAATAAAAATTACACAGATTAAAACAGTATGTGAATAACAACTCTAATATATTAGTGTTTTTTCTTTTGTCCGAAGAAAGTAAGGAAAGTGGTTAAAAATTGAATGAGAAGTTGAGATAGAAATAATGTAAAAAGCCATTTGTGCGTTTTGTCGTACTTATAGCAATGGCGACCATGATCTAAAGTTCAACTTTGTATATTTTGGGGTTGCCAACCTAAATAACTATACTGTAATAAAAATAACTATACTGTAATATTACATATTACAAACACATGTGTGGGAAGTAAAACCATTGCCCTCTATGTATACTACATACAATGTATATCCAAAAGGTAGTGTTAATATACATTATATGAAACAAATCATTGCATCTTAAATGAACTTAACTTTATTTGAAACAATATAAAACAATAAATATGTACTTGACATAATTTTATCACTAAATAGGTGTCATGGCCTCTTGTTGTTTTAATTAATAAACATTGCCTACATTGTTAACGTTAGTCAATTGTTCATAATGAACGCAGATATTTCCAACAAAGATATTATTGTATTGTTATTTATTATTTTGAAAACACCATCATGCAAAAACTAATGTACAACGCGCGTTTGTGAAGTGTTTTACAGGATTTCGGAAATTATAAACCTCGCTATTGCTCGGTTTTTAAACATTTTCCTCAATTCTGTAAAAACCACTTCCTACCTTCGCCATCGTAATATACTATTAATATCACTTAATGGAAGATAGATATGAATTATGTGTCAAATAGGATAGCCAACTTATTGGAATAGCCTACTCTAAAAAGGAAGAGAATAACTCACATCAATTTTAAACTTAAAACACTAATCAAAATAATTCACCTTTACCCCATATTTGTCCATGTTGTGTAGCATATGTTACTGTTAAAAGTTACATAGGGATAAAATATCATGTGAAAAAGTATATAGTAGAAACATAAGTACCTTAAACATATTTTGGCAAATATCAGTACTCTGCAGTTCTGGTTTCTGTAGCCGCATTTGAGGGGTGTATGGTGCGGTAAGGGAGGAAGTTGAGTTGCAGGTACTGCCAGTAACTACCCTCATTTTAGAAAACATAATAGTTATTATACATGGAATTTTTTAATCAAATAGTTCTGTGTTAGTGAATACTTTTTATTTTCTCATAAGTTTGGAGTGTTCATTATAGGATGGTGTTGTTTTTATAACAGTTTATTTTATTATTATCATTACTAAGAAAAATGTTTTGGCTCAACTGCACTTCTACTAGTGCTTGATTTTTCAGTTATATTGTTGTAAACTATAGCTCTTCTTCTGTATTTACTAACATTATTTAATATTTTAAACTTTTTCAAACAATTTTTATAACATTATTAGACAATTTTGAAGTATTTATTTAAATATGCAAGTCACAATATTACGACATTGTTAGACAATATTGTGATGCTAACTGCTATTTTCTCCACAGAGTATATTACTTAGTCTATGATTTTTCTATTGCTGTTTTGGGTTATCACTGGTTGGATCAGCGTTAGGGAGTGATAAGTAAGTGTACACCCATTTTTAATAAACGTTTGGTAATTTTAATATTATTTATATATTTTTAACATAAATTTGGGGATTTATTGCAAATATTGGTCAATTAATTTTCATAGCAATGGATAGTAATCGAGGATGATAATCGATATGTGGTTCGATTGTGGGTTATCGCTGGCTCTATAAACTCTGGCGCATGTGCACTGTTGTTCTATAGGACTTTGAAAATATTTCATGCTAGTTTAAGTGCATTTTTTCCAATGTTTTTTGTGTGGCTACTACTTCCCTCCCCCACTCGGCAATGTTCCCTCCTGTCACACGCCTTAGGATTCACCAAGACGGCTACAGTTACCTGAACTAGACTGTAGCAAGAGATGTAACCAAAGTTAACCAAGGAGGATTGTCAGCAAAAAAAAAAGCTCAATACCATAACTTAATAAGTAGACTACTTATAATAAGTATCTCCAAAAAATACAAAAATTACCTGTATAGAATTTAGTTACCGACCTGATGTATATTTGTATGTGTGTGTGTATACATAGTTCACTGAAAACAAAATCGGACAAGCTGGAACAGGTTTTTTAGTCATGAAGAAATTGCAGAATCATGTTATAGATTTTGTTCATATTAATGAAAGAGTATGTAAACTGCGCATTAGGGGAAAATATAATCATTTTACACTAGTAAATTGTTATGCACCAACTGAAGATAAAGATATCGAAACTAAAGAAATTTTTTACAATGTAGTACAAAAAGTAATGGACAAAATTCCTACAAGCGACACAGTGATAGTGCTTGGAGACTTCAATGCCAAATTAGGCAAAGAAGAATCATTCAGCTCAGTAACTGGAAAACATACCCTTCATGAACAAACTAACACAAATGGTGAACTGCTATGTGATTTTGCAACTGTGAACAACCTTAAAGTCATGAGTACACAATTTCAACATAAAGAAATACACAAGGGTACATGGCAATCACCTGATAACAATACCATAAACCAAATTGATCATGTTCTGACTAATGGTAATAAACATGAACTGATAGAAGATGTAAGATCCCTCAGAGGACCAAATATAGATTCAGATCACTTTTTAGTGAAAGTGATAATGAAACAAACATTACCAACCATCTATAAAAACAAAAAGAAACAGGAGATAAATATTAAATGGAATCAAAATAATTTACAGAATGCTGCTAAATTAAAAGGATATTGTAAGACGTTATATGAAAATCTGATTAAATTAGATGAAAAAGATGATATTAACGAAGAATGGAACTCAATACAACAAGCAATTAAAGAATCAGCTAATGTCACCATAATGAAACAAGAAGTCCAACCACGCAACGAATGGTGGGATGAAGAATGTAAAGAAGCCATAAAACAGAAGAATGAAGCAAGGCAGAAAAATTACTAATGAACACAAGAATGAATCAAGAAAGTTATAAAATCAAAAGGAACGAAGCAAATAAGTTATGTAAGAAGAAAAAACGAACATGGCTTAATATGAAACTCAATTCAATAGAACTAAATTATAAGAAAAATGAAACCAGGAAATTCTTCAAAGATGTAAAGAGTTTCCAAAAATACAAAGCAGGTTCTTTATTATGCAGAGATAATGAAGGTAATATCCTAACACAAAAAGAACAAATTCTTCAAAGATGGAAAGAATATTTCACCGAAATCTTTCATAAAGATAATCAAACAAGAATTACTATACCAGAAACTCCAAACTTTCCCAACTCACAAACAATACAACCTCCATCGTGGAACGAACTATGTTATATTATACAAAATTTAAAATCAAATAAATCGGCTGGTCCTGATAATATTCCACCAGAATTAATTAAACATGGAGGACGAACATTAAAACAAAAATACATAAACTAATACTCAATATTTGGAATAAAGAAGAAATACCGACAACCTGGAATGAAGGAATTATCTGTCCTGTGTTCAAGAAAGGAGATAAACTGTTATGTAATAATTACAGACCTATAACTCTCTTGAACATAGCATACAAGATTTTTGCAATTATATTAAACAATAGACTTTTAGAAATAATAGATGGGAAAATGAGTGAGGCCCAAGCAGGATTCAGACCAAACAGATCAACAATAGACAATATCTTTGTAATGAAACAAATCTTTGAGAAATGTCACGAATACAATATTAACTTATATAATATATTTGTTGATTACTCCCAAGCTTTTGATACTGTACATCGAAACAAAATAATTGAAAGTCTAAGTGAATATGAGATACCTCAAAAACTAAAAATTAATAGCTTTAACCTTGATAGATACCAAAGTAAGATTAAAATGTAGCAACACACTCAGCGATGCGATTGAAGTAACTCTGGGGTCAAACAGGAGATCCTTTATCTACGACATTATTCTGTATAGTAATGGATATGGTCTTAAAACAACTTGATCTAAGAGGAAATATTTCAACAAGACTAAAACAGTGTCTTGCATATGCTGATGATGTAATAATAACAGCAAGAACAAAAAATTCCCTACTGGAAACCTTTGACAAATTGAAAAATGAAAGTATAAAATATGGGCTTGTAATCAATCTAAATAAAACAAAATATTAAGATGTATGAGAAATAAAACAAATTTGACTGAACTAACTATAAATAGTGACTGTATTGATCAAATTAACTCCTTTAAGTACCTAGGTACAATACTAAACGATAATAATACTGTTGAAGAAGAGATCAAAACAAGAATATCGCAAGGGAATAAAGCATATTTTGCTAATTTCGATATATTCAAAAGCAAATTAATATCAAAAAATGTTAAATTCAAATTATATACAGCAATAATAAGACCAATCATATGTTATGGAGCTGAAACCTGGGTACTAAAAGAAGCAGATAAACAAAGACTATTAACGTTTGAGAGGAAAATATTTAGAAGAGTGCTAGGTCCAGTAAAGGAAAATGGAATTGGAGGTGAGAAGGAATGACGAATTATACCTCAAGAATAATAAGAAAATATAGTTAGTTTCATCAAATCCAAAAGATTACAATGGTTTGGACATACACTAAGAATGCCAAAGGGAAGATTGCCGAATGATATTTTGAATTGGAAGCCACAAGGAACAAGACCAAGGGGAAGACCCAAGGATCGATGGGAAGATGACGTAATTGAAGATTTGAGAGAGATGGGGATTTTTGATTTGAAATCCACTGCACAAGATAGGAAGAAGTGGCGTAAACTGGTTGAGAAGGCCAAGACATTCCACTGGAAGTCGTAGAGCCTGACGAAGAAGAAGAAGTATACATAGTTCTTGGTGAGGGGGCACACCGTAGTTTAGTGATTAAGGCAGTACGCTACAAGCCAGAAGGTCTAGGGTTCGAGTCCCCGGTGGGGTCAAGATTTTTAAACTAACCCAAACCTTCTGATGGCACTATGGCCCTGGGGTCTACTCAGCCTCTAACTGAAATGAGTATCGGGTACTTGTCTAGAGGTAAAGGCTGCTGTAATGCAGGGTTGATAACCAGGCTGACATCAACTGCCAATTGTCTAGAAAAAGTGGGAGCCTTAACCTCCTCCTATCCCAAGGACCTCCTAAAGCCTGTAGTGGGATCACTCACTTTCACTTTAATTCTTGGTGAAAAAAAAGTTTGAAAAATAGGAAGCAATGAAATAAAAATTGACTTTAAATCTAACCTAAAAATTATGAAAAAAGTTAAAATTATGGAAAAACAGAATTGCCAACACAACGGTTTTGTAATACTGGCCGATTGATGTAGAATAACACTCGGTAGAATAACAAAAATTTACAAAATGTAAACAAATTCTTAACCTTTACTAAATATATCTAACCTACCCTAAATTGCAATCTAACTACCCAAATATACTGAAATATGAGGAATTTTTTTTTTTTTTTTCCCCACAATTTTTTGGTTAGATATGAAATTCTAACTAATTTAATTTTTTCCCATATTTTTTATACTTTCATCTACCCAACAATTATGTATATATAACCTCAGGTCAGTAACTAAATTCTACTATGGGAATTTGTTTACTTTTTTGTGCTTTTTATTGTAATCTAATCTATACAAATGTACCGAAACATAAGAAATGGATCATGTTGTAAACTTAATGTATTTATCTCTATACTACAGGAAAATTAGAATGGACTGTAGTAGAACAAGGAACTTTCATCCTTTGCACCATTCTACTGCAGTTTGCTTTATTAAACAGGTCTATGATGTTAAACTTCTCCATTTTAACTAACTAATACTCTCCTGAGCCCTGATATGACTTGTATTATGAAAAAAATAATGACGTAATATACATAATATGAAAAAGAAAGTAAGGAAATACACCATAAGATGTCGAACTTAAAAGCATGTTGGCACCACAAACATACATACTCATCTAATCGATAGTGTTTGAGGTAGTTTACAATTTGTGGTCTGTTCTAGTATGCAGAGAGGTGCATTGCACTGACAATACCCTAACAAAGAAATATCAATATAATTGAAATTCATCAGAGAACATTTTTTGACAACTCACCTCATAAATATCATGTTTTTCCACGATACTGCAGTTTCAAACAAAATCACATTCATCTTCAGAAAATGTTCTCCGATGAATTTCAATGATTATGCCTCATAATTTTAAAATAATTAGGAAGTTACATTATGAGGTTTAATTTAATATTTGAGTTTGTATTTTTTAACATTATTTATAAACATAAGAGGTAAGAATGTTAAAAAATACAAACTCAAATAATACCTCATAATGTTTACTTCCCAACTTTAATTTAATATAAATATTGATATAGTTTATTTAATAAATAAAACTATCAAAGTTTTATATGATTTTCATAAATATTTATTTTATTTTATTTTACATTTGTAACAGCTGTTCAATTCTGGTACATGGTATCTTCATCAGACGAATGTCATAAATACAAATTAATTTTCTATTTATGTTTATAGTCAACATATAGTTTTTTCTTTTTGCAAATGCCCCAGGTCTCCTGGCATGGCATACTTGTAACCCACTTCTGAGGTTGGAGAGCCTGGAAGGCGAGGTTACATTGCCCCGATGATATGATGGGTGCACCAGGAGAGTCCCTAATCCTAAGCTTAATCTAAGATGAATATGAATGATGATGATTGTGATGGCCATATGATTTCGGGGACCGTTTGGGCCTTAAAGTTTTGTTTTCCTGACATTTGTCTTACATGTGAGAAAAAACCCTGATAAAAACCTCACCCAGAAAAACTGTTCCAACCAGGGATCGAACCTGGGCCCGCTGTGTGACAAGGCAGTATGCTACCTCAAGACCACAGCGGTGGACAGTCAACATATAGTTAGTAACTTTATTTTCTATTCCAAGATTCATAGACTGTAATTTTTTAAGTGATCCCATTACAGGCCTCAGGAGGCCCTTGGGGTAGTAGGAGGTTATGTCTCCCACTTTTTCTAGACAATTGGCACTTGATCTCAGTTGTCAGCCCTGCGTGACGGCCGCCTTTACCCCAGAACAAGCGTCTGGTACTCATTTCCGTTAGAGGCTGAGTCTACCCCAGGGCCATAGTGACGCCAGAAGGTTTGGGTCAGTTTAAAAATCCTGACCCCACTGGGACTCGAACCTTCGACCTTCCGGCTTGTAGCGCAGTGCCTTAACCACTATGCTACGGCATACCCCCATAGACTATAATTGGCACTAGAATATCTTTTTCTTGTTTTTTATATTTGATTCAGTATTTGTACCATTTTACTTATCATTTATAGCTTTATTATAGCTTGACATACGGAAAGCATTTTAAAGTAAATCGATCATGTTAATATTTTGACTAAACATTTTTAAATTAAACAGCTGTTTTAACTTACGCCAGCATTTTACAAAAATCATAAAATGATAGACGGGAAAATGGACTTTATTTTATAGATCATTCTTTATATTTATCATAATTCAGCAAAGTGAAGCCACACTGGCTTTATAATGCAATGTAAAATTCCCAAATAAATTGTCTTCATAATAAAGAAGCCACCATTTGCAAGATAGATGCAGAGGTTTCATAGCATTTGGTGCGCAGGAATTAATAGCGTATATAAGACAAAAATATGCTTTTAGATTGGAACTCACTCAGATAGCTCAGTCGGTAGAGCATTGGTGTAGAAATCCAAAGGTCCTGGGTTCGAGTCCCAGTTTGAGCGTGTAATTTTTGTCTTCAAATATGATTTAGAAAACTTATGTGTTCATCTGCACACTGGTGATATTTATTAGCCAGTAATATCTATTGGAACTTTAAGCTGTTGTTCCACCTGTATATGGCACGTGCACATTAGAATGCCTACAGGTTACAAACTGTTTTATCTTAGATTAAATCTCATGTTACCAACGTAATGTAAGTTGAGTAATTGGAATATTTTAAGGTTGGGGTGAGTTATTTTTTATTACCAGTTGCTCTTTAAATTTAATTACTATGAGCAGATTCAAGTTCTAGTAAGTTGTTAAATTTTGAAAATATGTTCATTGTAAACTTACAATTTCTTGGTAAACTCAAATTCCTGTAAAGTTTGCAATCCTGCTCTACCCGTAATTCATACCTAAATTTGCATGTTCCTTAGTTTAATATTGCATCTTTTATGTTATTTCTGTCTCAACTTCTTATTAATTTTCAGATCATGTATATTTACCATATATTTCTCAGGATGCTATTCACATTTTACAACAATAATTCATCCGGTTTGTTGTTTTTTATTGCAATAACCAGATCACTGCACAACAATCCCCTTCATATATTTAATTAATGTTGGGAAGTAAACATTATGAGGTATAATCATTAAATTCATCGGAGAACATATTGTTTAAATAACTCACCTCATAGGATTCATACTTCCATGATATCGCGATTTCATCAGTCGGAGTTATGGCTGACGATGAACATGATTATGTTTGAAATTGCGATATCATGGAAGCATGAATCCTATGAGGTGAGTTGTTTAAACAATATGTTCTCCGATGAATTTTTAAATCCCCTTCATATTTATAGAATTAAGAGATTTACTGTTTTTGATCAAGTACTATAAAAATTGAACACTCAAAATATCGCACCTTGGGAAGAAGAGGGCCATAAGTGTAAAAATGTCATAAATTGAGTAAGACTACTATCTGTTAGAAAAAAAAAGTTACATATTTATTTCTTTATAGCCACGAGTATTGTGCAAGAAAATGGAGACAGAATAAAATTGTGTCCATTTCAAAAATTGAATTTACTATACTTTTTTTTTTCAACTATAATTGCATATAACTTGGAACTCGACTTTTTACATTCGTTGCCGTCATCTTCTGAAGGTGCGATATATAGAAGTATTGAACTTTTATAAGGAATATCACTATGCGGTTTAATTAAAAATTTAAAATAAAATTCTTTACACCTCACCTCATATCCATATCCACCAGATATGAGGTGAGGTGTAAAGAATTTTATTTCAAATTTTCTATAGAAGTAATCTTTATACTTAACTGAACACATTAACCCTTGAATTTTGTAAAGTATGTATGTTTTGTCCAGATACATTATTAAGATTAAAACATTTAGTTACCTCTTATGGTTGTTTCAAGGCTTCTGAGCCCCATCGTCAGCGGTTACAAACTGATTTTTCTTAAGTTGTCGGCCCTGAATCTAGACTCCTGCTCTCTCTGCCTTTGGTCCAATCAATGTACTAATGAGGTTCCTTTCTCTGGGAATTTTTCCAAAAACTCCAAGCATGCGAGGCCTAGAAGGCCCTTGGCCTACCAGCCAGCTGCTGGCCTTACATCCACATCTGTTAATCACAGAGGTAGACGATCGAGCCAGTGTAGGGATGACATGTGGTCAGCATGTTGGGTCCCCCAGCCATTATAGGTGGTCTTCTCAACCTGGAGTCGCTAGTTATTGTAGCTACCCAAATGTCTCACAATGCTGGGTGGGCACAAGTCTCATACTGGCCGAAATTTCATGAGAAAATTTCTTCCTCTGTGGGGACTCGAACCAACACAAGTCCCATAGCTCTGTGCCAAGGCTTCTTGTCTTAACCACTTGGTATGGCATGGGACCTTTGGGAATTTCAAAATTCATAATTCTTTCATTGTTCTTCTGTATGTAGATTTTTTCCCATATGATCAGTTCATTTTTGTATTCTGTTTTAATAATTTTGTGTTTACATCTATTGTGTGTTTTTCTAACCAAACGTGTGCAGCCACTGCAGATTTTTCTACTTCCCCGTTTTTTACATTTCTTGTGTGTTCTTTAGTTCTAATGGTTACATTTCTTTTTGTTTTCCCTATGTATATCTTATCACAGTCTGCATATTTCATTTGATATATTCCTGATTTTTTTACCATCATCAATCTTTTCATTTTTATTAGTTTTTATTACTTTATTTAAACTATAATCATTCTTTGGTACTAAACTAATATTAAATTTTTCAAAAATCTTTTGAAATTTGTTCTGTGATACGTGAATTTCCTTTATTTCTTATCTTTTGGTTTTTCTATCTTAATGTTATTTCCTATTGCATTTTAAAACATTATTAAGAATTTACTAGTCATTTTCATCGGCATTACAGGATTTTTCATCATTTATGCTGTGTTTATGTTGATATTTCCTACTAATTTTCATTTAATATAACAGGCATTCCATGGTAATGGATGTTACATTTGTGCACATAAAAAGATTTAAAAATATTATTTATATCAAGTAAAATCAATATAAATATATGACTAAGTGCAATATGACGTGTATATTTAAGTTTTGCTAACTAAACAATTCATACATTAGAATATGATTTTTTTTTATGATAAAGTGTAATGGGTATTACATTAAAAATAGATCTGTAAGAGCATGCGAGAAGTAAAAAGTAAAAAAAAAAACTTAGATTTGAACTTTAGTCTTCATTTAAAAAATATTAATATATAGAGAAAAAATAATAAACTCGCCATTATAAAAAATGACAAATAACTGTCATAACTGACAATTTCTCCGATTTGTATCAGAAAAGAAAGCCATATATGAGCCAACAATTAACTATTACAAAGATAAATACCAATTAGATAGTATAACTGTCACAGGATTGTTGATTGGGGCAAGAGCACTATACCAGGATTCTTAGCTAAATTTTGGAATTCCTTAGATTTGGACAGGGTGTATCTTTCTAAAATTGCCATCACTGCCATGAGAGGATCAGTTTCAATTTTAAGAAACCATCTTTACAAAATTTCTACTTTATATTATGTATACTTCAATTACAATTTGAAATTTTTTAATGTATTTACAAAATGTATTTCAAACTTAAAGTATAGAATTATGGAATATTTACCTAAAAGGTCCATCTCCTCAACTTTCTTAGTTATTTAACTGTAACACTTTCGGGACTAGTCCCATCATCAGCAGGATTTTGCTGTTGAAAATGTTATTTTCTTCAATGTTTTTACTTATTATGTTATTTAATGAATCTTATAAAAGTTGAAAATGTATTTCATCAATTTTGAAAATTAATTGTCTGTATCACTTTGTCCTTGAGGCAATCCTCTAAGAAGGAAAGTTGTACATAATAATAAAAAATTACTAGACCACAAAAGGAACATAGATATTAGAAAATAATTAAATTTAGAATCAATTACATGTATAGTTCAGAAATACAGAACAAACTGGAGAGATCATATTCAACAAATGCCAGACTGATGGATATAAAATAACTAGAAAGTTCATTTTATGCCATCTGCATCCCTTAATTACCTATATTTGCGTGGAAGTTTTCAAATGATTTGTGTTTACATATTTTTGAAAATGTCTATGGAAGAGCTCTTGGAAATAAATTCAATAATTTCCACTCTTGTGAACACTTCTATATAGTTTCTCGAGTTTGTAACAACTTTTATGAAACAAAAAACCACGAATGAAAAAACACTTTCCGTCTCTGTCAGTTTTCTTCAGTGCTAAAGAGATTGTGAGAAAGCAGAAAATGGTTTCAACTAGCTGCAAGGTTATGAAAGAAATATAGTACAATAAAGCTCCCTTGACTGTAGTGAATTGAAATTCTTAAAGAAAGAATTCAACTTTTAAAAACAAGATTCTTAAATTACATCCCAAAACAAATATACCCATATACAGGCTTACTCATGAGCATTTCGTTGTTTCCCACAAGAAAACGCTATCGTTTCATCTAAAATACAGATAAGATATATAATTATTATTGTTTTAGTATCAGGAATTTCAATGTCATCTACCTATCATGATAATTGATAACAAAATTGATTTGGGCGTTCTAGACGTATGACATCCGCCTCTTATCCAAAGTTCGTAAGATCGATCCCAGCTAAGGTTTATTCTCAGTTCGCTTATTCAGACTCTTGCGAAGTTTTTATATCTAACGAGAATAAATACTTAACAACAAAAGAGGTAAATTTAGAAGTGGCGGAATTCAGATACGTAGGAACGATAAACTGCTCAACATGATTTTTGTCTCATGAATACTTAATGCAGTTTTTTATCGTGTTTTCAAATATGTATTCGGAATTTCTCCATCACCCACAGTTTTTTTATTTTAATTTCAATTAATGAATTTAAATAATTATTTTTTTTAATAAACGTTTTTTCGTCCATTTGTCAATTGTAAAATAAAAACCAAATGAACTACCTCAGGAGATTTCAGCTATGGAAAAGAGATATCAAGGCAAATGGAATCCTAATATGCTGGCCGATTATTGTTGGACCATCAAGAGGGATGCTCCACAGGCGAAATATGGCAGAAAATCGTCATTTTTTACTTTCTACGTGAGTCCGAATGTTCGAATATTGTGTAGTTACGAATGTAGAAAATATTAGTGTTTGAAATTATAAATGCCTGTCTCTCGGAAACCTTGCGTGATGGAGAAAACCCGATATCATATTTGAATTCAGGAGAAAAAAGTACTATCAGAAACACATATTTTTCTTTCTGAGACAAAAAAAGTTTCTTTTTTGTTGTTCAGTGTAATTACAGACACGAATGAGGTGCAGAAGAAAATTAAACTTAGGCTCAACTCTGGAAATGCATGTATTATGAATTACAAGGAATTTTGTCCTTCCAAATTATCTAATATATGTGTGTGTGTATATATATATATATATATATATATATATATATATATATATATAAGGTGTTACTAAATTCCCATTACAGACTTTGAGGACGTGTAGTGGGGACCAAGACGGTTCGTTTAGCATAGGAACTCGTGTTCGGAAACCTACCGTTTTCCCGCTACACGCAAAATACCAAAACAGCGCATTGCTCTCTCTGATGCCTGCTGCTTGTCATGTGGTTCCACAAAGGCTCGATATGACGGCCGTCAACACAGATTCGGTACCTCCGTATCATGTTCTGGTACGAACGATCACCAATAATCCTTGGTCCTGCAACATCCGCCGCATCCATAACCCGCGCCAGTACATAAGACTTCCTCGGATGCCACGGGAGTATCTTAAATAAGGGATTTTATGTGACCCCACAAGTAGTTGTCTAGCGGGGTCATGTTGGAAGAACGTGCAGGGTCTTTGGTGCCGAAAATGCGGGAAGTTGAACGTGTGTTGTGGTATTTGCTTATGTGTAGCGGGAAAACTGTATATTTCCGGACATGAGTTCCTACGCTAAACGTACTCGTCTTGGTCCATTACACGCCCTCAAAGTCTGTAATGGGAATTTAGTTACATTCTGTATATATATCACTACACGCCCTCAAAGTCTGTAATGGGAATTTAGTTACATTCTGTGTATATATATATATATATATATATATATATATATATATATATATGAACAGACAGGTGAATGGAGAAGACTACATAACAATGGACTACATGATCTTTATAGGAAGCCAGATATAATAAGAACAGTTAATTCTCGTAAACTGCAATGGGCGGGACATGTTGCAAATATGGGGAATGAAAGACTTGCATGGAAGATTCTTGTAGGAAAGCCAGATGGAAAACGCCCATTTGGTAGACCAAGAATGAGGTGGGAGAATAATATTAACTATGATTTGAGGGAAGTAGATTATACAGGGGATGATTGGAAAGCATTAGCTCAGGATAGGGATGTATGGTGAGGTTATGTCCGCGCGGCCATGAACCTATGGGTTCGATAGTGCCAGTGAGTAAGTATATATATATAAACTGCGATTCTTCCAGTTATATGGATACGAAACACGGTTACATGAAGAGAGAATAAAATTTTACGGGTATTTAAACATTAACTACTCAGACATTTTTTTAACCAGAGGCAAACAATCAAGACAGGTGAATGGAGAAATTTGACAACAGCTAGCTATAGCCTATTATCTTTATGGAAAACTAGATATAATAATAACAGTTAAGTTTCGTAAACTGCGATAGTGATGACGAATGGGGAATGAAAGATGCGAATGGAAACTTCTTGAAGAAATATCCAGAGGGGAAAGCTTCCAGTAGGTATTCCAAGAAAGAGGCGGAAGAATATATTAAGGGTGTTTTAAGGGAGGTGAGTTATACAAGGAATGACTGAATAACATTAGTTCAGGATAGAGATGTATGGAGAGTTTATGTCCGTGGAGCCATGAACGTCCGGGTTCGAAAGTGGCAGAGACTTAGTTAATTAGATATTACAATTTTGAGCTTTCATCGTTATTTGCTTTTGACATTTTTTGTGACACACATAACTAACTAACTCACTGGCACTATGGAACCTGTAGGTTCATGGCCGCGCGTACATAAGCTCTCAATATATCCCTATCCTGAGCCAATGTTTTCCAATCATCCCCTGTATAATCTACTTCCCTCAAAT
This sequence comes from Diploptera punctata, assembly GCA_030220185.1. Lineage (NCBI taxonomy): Eukaryota > Metazoa > Arthropoda > Insecta > Blattodea > Blaberidae > Diploptera > Diploptera punctata. The sequence goes on from JASPKZ010002700.1 coordinate 1,342,744, forward strand.
CATAGTTAATGTTATTACCCCACCTCATTCTTGGTCTACCAACTGGGCGTTTTCCCTCTTGTTTTCCTACAAGAAGCTTCCATGCACGTCTTTCATTCCCCATTCGTGCCACATGTCCTGCCCATCGCAGTCTACGAGACTTAACTGTTCTCTTTATATCTGGTTTCTTATAAAGACCATGTAATTCACTGTTATGCAGTCTTCTCCATTCACCTGTCTGTTCATCTCTCTTTGGTCCAAACATTTTGCTAAGAACTTTATTCCCAAATACTCCTTTATCCCTTAAAGTAAGAGTCCACGTTTCGCATCCATATAATATAACTGGTAGAATAATAGTTTTATATTTTTTCAGTCTAAGTTCAGTTTTGTGACACACATACTTGTATTAAAAAGTACATACAATAATATATATCACAGAAGCTCAAATCCTGATGGAATGCAGCCAATTCCCTTTAATAAACCAGCAATTTAAGACAGGTAAATTCAACCCCTTGCATCTTATTCTGCAGCGACGAACATTGATCACAAAAACTAAGAGACTTAAATAAGAAAATTCTAGGATCAACTCCTAAGGTAGCACCAGAACCAGTGTAGAGATTTAAAACCCTATACTTAAGCTTAATCTTGTAGATTGTTATGAAATCAGTTATCTAAATGTGTCTTCTTATATTTTATTTCAGTTGGATATTTTTAGATATTGCATATCTTTATTTGCGACTTTTAACCTAAGTTTATTTTTAATGCACATAACAATGCTTTATTTAAAATGGCAGCGATAAGGACATAAGGCATTCTCTTCCTCTCAACTAGCGAAAAATAAAATAATGCAAAATTATTACATATTACAATTATTTAGATATTTTAATTAATTGGAATATTATTAAAGCGTAGTATAAAAGTCCACAATACGAAAGTAATATAATATTAATACGTATTAACAAAATAAGAATAAAATAAAATAGGAAAATATATTTTAAAAACTGAAGATATTGTGTAAAGTTATAATTTGTATCCTAGATGAATTTTTATATTATGTACATTATACGTACAAATGATCTTGCAGTTGATGCGCCTTTAAACCAATTCATTACTATTAAAACCTACACTGTATCCCGTAGAGGATCTAATCCAGGCTGCAGGAATGGAATCTAGACACATAAACCTAACATTTACAAAATACATGAAAACGATAAACATAATTAAATAACTTTACATACCAACTTAGACACTATAATTGAGATTCATATTACTGAGGTCCCGGTTTCAGACTCCGGTGCCGACTAAACTGACGAGTGGTTTATTTTTCTGGTAAACCTCAGTTGGCAATACAAATGCTGGATTGGAATTTCATAACCAGGACACATTTCATATTAATAACAATTTCATATCATCATTAATATTATTTTTTATTTATAAACAGGTTTACAATGTAATAAAATATCTTCCTGTGTCCAAAGCTTTTTAAATTTTTATCTTCTTTCTCCATTCTTCTCTATCTTCCCACTCCAGTGTTCCAGACTTAGCTCCCTGATACCTCTACTTATATCATCCATATCATTGATATCAAATCAGTTAATTTTTGCAGAAAACAAACGATAAACACAATAGACACACGTAGCCTATAGTATAAAACAAAGATTATAGACTCGTTATGGGCTTAGATGTTAAAGCGTCTATAAATAAAACAACCTTAAACAGATAAGAAGCAGGAGACATTTAATTTCGTCATAAAGAGAGTCCAAGATATAAGATTCCTCCATAAATGCCTTGTTGCTAGTTAAATGTTGCTGCCATATTTGAAATCTAGGGACCTAAGTACGGCTGGGATGGTTGTATTTTCTTACAGAAATTGAGAAGCTATTTGGATTCCATCCAATCTTGAAATAGTATGTGTATTTTTGTAGACATTGTTTTGTGTTTTTCATTTTCTATGTGATTTTTATTTCCAAGAAAGTCTGTAAAAAAGATACGCCTGTCTGTTGTTTACAAGTGGTGAGATGCGTGACTGGTAACTTCAATATATCTACCAGTAGACTACACATGATGTTAAATATTTTTATTTATTTGAAGTTCTCGTCATTAGTCTTAATGTTTTCTTAGTTATAATTAGCAGAGCCCAAATTTTGATTTTTTTTAAATTAACGTATTAACTTGTACATTATAATATATATGCATGTGTGTATGAAACAGCATAAATTTGGAAGGCATGGAGCAATTTCAGTTGAACCAATTCACATATGAATTGAAATCTACAAAATGTAATGCTATAATGGGCAAGAAACTCTAACACCTCTAGGAAGAGGCGAGAAAGGGTGAAACTTTTCAAAAGTGACCGAGATGACTGTCGAATCCATAGTTTTCGGAATCGCTAAGCTGATTGATGGCAACAATATTGAATTAAATGTCCGGGCAGCGTCTGATAACACTGGTCAACAAGATTTTTGTCTCATGAGTAGCAATAGTTGTTATCGTGTTTTCAAATATTTATTCGGCATTTCTCCATCACCCACAGTTTTTTTTATTTCAATTTCAATTAATGAATTTAAATAATTATTTTTTTAATAAACGTTTTTTCGTCCATTTGTCCATTGTAAAATAAAACCAAATGAGCTAACTCAGGAGATTTCAGCTATGGAAAAGAGATATGAAGGCAAATGGAATCCTAATATGCTGGCCGATTATTGTTGGATCATGAAGAAGGATGCTCCACAGGCGAAATATAGCAGAAAATCGTTGTTTCTTACTTTCTATGCGAGTCCGAATGTTCGAATATTGTGTAGTTACGAATGTAGAAAATATTAAAGTGTTTGAAATTATAAATATCTGTCTCTCGGAAACCTTGCGCGATGGAGAAAAACCGATAACATACTTGAATTCAGGAGAAAAAATTCTATCAGAATCATATTTTTCTTTCTGAGATAAAAAATAAGTTTTTTTTTATTGCTCAGTGTAATCATCTAATATCTGCTTTCTTCTTCTTCTTCTCCTTCTTCTTCTTCTTCTTCTTCTTCTTCTTGCAAGGATTCAACATTTTGATTCGTTCCGGTTCCAATTATTATAGCTTCTGTGTCCATCTCTTTCGTGGGCGTCCCTGATCTCTTTTTCCTCCTCATGTTTGATAGTTTAGACTTTTCCTAGGCAATCTGTTGGTATCCATTCTGCAGATATGTTCATACCATTTTGTCCTATACTCTCAATATTTTATCTGTCAAACTGAATATTGTAATAATAATGTTGAAAGATTCCGGGCTATGAATATTTGTAGTTCTTTACGGATGTCTTTGCTCCTTTTTTTTATTCATTAAAGTATATACTGCCACAAGTCGTAAATATTTAATTTCTGCTGCTTCTGTTCTTTCAATTGACTGTTTATTCAGAGACCGTATTTTACAGCCATACAATATTGCAGGTACTGCCAATACTTTATAAAATTTTAAATGTGTTTCTTTTATTACTTTCTTTCCCAGTGTTCTTTTAAGGATGCCATTAGTATAAGTATTGATTTTTTTTGTAATTTATTATTTATGTATTTTTTCTCTATTACAACCTAAAGATAAAATACCTCCCCTCACTGGAATACCGGTTATAAAATATTAAAATATATCCCTTTGTCAAAATAAACTAAGCAATAACTTTAGCTTCAGTTTATTCTAAAATATTTTAATGATGAGTATTCCGAACAGATTCTCTTGATAGTTGAAGTATTCAGAATATTTAGAAGTTTTATTTTAATTAACTTGTTTGGAAAACACAAAAACATACCCACCAATGCTCCACTTTCGATTGAACGTGATTGCCAGTATTTCTATACGGTCTCTACTAATGTGCAATTACCGTATTTACGTGTAACACTCAGAAATAAAAACTTCTTGAGAATACCGATATATACACGCGGGCAATATTGCTGCTTACCATTATGTCCTTTCTGGTAGCTTTGAAGTAACTATCCTCCGGTGTATTTTCTGGCCTGTATTATATTGAGCTCTTGGCGAAAAACCGGGACAAGAACCGACCAATGTATAAACGTAACTTACTAACTCAGTGGCACTATCGAATTTGTAGTTTCATGTCCGCGCGAACACAAGCTCTCCATACATCCATATCCGAAGCTAATGTTTTCCAATCATCTCTGTATAATTTACTTCTCTCATCATGGTTGTTTTCTCCCACCTCATTCATGATCTACCAACTGGACACCTTCCCTCTGGTTTTCCTACAAGAAGCCTCCATGCACCTCCTCCATTCCCCATTTGTACCATATGTCCTACCCATCGCAGTCTACTCACTTGTAAGATAAATGTCGGCAAACTTTAAGTCCCTAGTGGTCTCCGAACATCATCCGACCATCACAATCGTCCATTATAGTGTGAATGAATGAGCGATTAGTGTATCCTGTCTTAAATGCTTGTGTTGTTTTAAAGGTGGCCCTGACATTAAGGTGATTACTCATACTGGGAGGTCCCCCATATCCTTGTGTGGCCAAAAAAAGATATGTGTGAACCAGAGTTACAAATCCTCTCCCGACATGTGTATCTGCAAGGCCCGGGTGTCGTGGGGCATGTAAAAGTACCTATAAAGGAAGAGGTTAAAGTAAGGTAAAGAGAGAGACAGACTTGGGATGACAAGTCTCTCTCTCTCTCTCTCTCTCTCTCTCTCTCTCTCTCTCTCTCTCTCTCTAACGCATAATATATAAACTTTACTCTAATTAGCGTATAAAAAAGGTTCACAAAAAAAAAGCGCTCTTGAGTTTATATCAATACTATGATCATCTTCAAATGATTTATCTTCTCTTCCTTGAGAACATGAAACAGGGAATCTACTTCACGGAGTTTTTTTTATATGCAAGCTCGTTCGCTCGTGTTGGTGATGGGTCACCAAACTATTCGCGAGACAAAAGAACCAAGAAGATGAATAGACACATTTTTCAGTTTTTTGTTGTTGTTGCAAACGTTCTTACAGAGAAAGAAAAATTTTCCTCTCACTTGCAAAATGGAGGTCAATGTTTCCTAGAACTGAGACTAATACTAGAAAAAAAAAACTTAAGACAACGCAGCATCTTTTACTTTCTTCACGTGGAACAATGACTTTTCTAAATCCTTTGAGATGGAGGAAATTAAAATAGAAAAATAATTATAGGCCCACTAGAGTTTATTAAGAATCTCGTTATTTAATTTTTACTTTATAAAAAGTTTTTCATAATGGAAAAGGATCATTCTACTTGCTCTGAAGTGATAGCATACTTAAAACTTGCTAATTTGAACGAATCCATACCAATACAAACATAACTTTCACCCTTCAAATCATTATATATATAGTCCACCGCTGTGGTCCACGTGCTGCCTTGTCACACAGCGGACCCGGGTTCGTCCCCGGTCGGGACAGTTTTTCTGGGTGAGGTTTTTATCGGGGTTTTTCCTCACCTATAAGACAAATGCCAGGAAAACTTTAAGGCCCAAACGGTCCCCGAAATCATATGGCCATCGCAATCATCATCATTCATATTCATCTTAGGTTAAGCTTAGGATTAGGGACTCTCCTGGCGCACCATTATCATCATCATCACCCATCATATCATCGGGGCAACGTAACCCCGCCTTCCAGACGCCCCAACCTCAGAAGTGGGTTACAAATACGCCATGCCAGGAATGTCGAAAGACAAACCAGGGGCATTTGAAAAAAATAAAATATATACATTGAGATTCGTATATTTTACCTCCTTTCCACTGATTAATTTTTAACCCATAGAAGAAAATATCCATAACTCAAAAAAGTAAAAAAGTGCAGTGATCTTCTAAACAGGCAATCTAAGCCAAAATTGGCTGGCACCATCTTTCCCAAGTGTTCGGAAACATGCATACACCTATTTGACTGTTCACTAAGAAATTGAGACTGGAAATAAATATAAATTAAACTAAATATGTGGCCACTGATCACATGTAGAAATGTATTATGCAATGGGAAATAATTAATGCAAATGAAGCAAATTTTGAAATAGCTGAATTCAGATATCTAAAAACAATAATTACAAAGAGGAATGAGATACAGAGTGAAATTAAACATGGCTCAAATCTGCAAACGCATACTATTACTCATACAGGCACTCTTGTAATCCCAACTTCCCTAAAAAAATGTTAAAGTAAAAATATATAAAACTGTTATTCTTCCATGCATATTATATGGATGCGAAACATTGACTCTTACTTTAAGAGAGAAGAAAATATTGCAAGAATTTGAGAATAAAGTCCTTAGGAAAAATTTTGGGCTCAAGAGAGACGAATAGACAAGTGAGTGGAGAAGACTACTTAATAGTGAGCTACATGATCTTTATGGGATGCCAGATGTAATAAGAACAGTTAAGTCTCGTAGATGGAGATGGGCACATGGGGGATGGAAGAGGGTTGTGGAAACTTCTTTTAGGAACAGCAGAGGGAAAGTGCCTAGTAGATTGGGCCAAGAATGAGGTGAAAGAATAATATTAACCATGATTTGAAAGAGGTAAATTATACAAGGTATTATTGGAAAACATCTCAGGATAGGGATGTATAGATAACTTACGTTCGCACGCCATGAACCTCAGGGTGCAATGAGTTAGTTATATAGCTGCCCAGAAAAAAATACACTTTGCCTAAATTCCGGAAAATGTATGTACATATTTATATCATTGACTTTCGATAATAGGGACTTATCACTCCACCTGTCATTGCGCCTGAGACGAGTAGAGGATTTGCTTTAGTTTCATTTGGAATTACTTTTTTTAATATATATTATTAATATTTTTTCCTTAAACAAAGGCAGATTTAAATAATTATTTTAGTACAATCAAAACATTAAACAAAATACATATCTTTGTTTTTTACAGTTACAAAAATATTTCCAATTGCCATAGAAATAGTTACATTTTGTAAAGATAGCAAGAAATTCAAATTCTTTTGTTACTAAATTATAGTATGTCCAAATTTAAAATAATATATGCAATGTTTAGCAACATTAAGTTATAATAGTATATGTATTAACTTTAACACTTACGCACACTCAGAAAAATATGTAAAGAGATTTTTCAGGGCATAAAAATCCTGTATGTGGGTTCTTTCGCAGGGAAGTAAAGTTTTGTGTCCCTATCATAGATTTACCGCACGCGGAAGAACTTCTAGTCTGAAATAAGATGCCTCTGTGCATATTTTGTCAGTCCTTTCATGTTCCATCCATAGTAATTCTGCCCGAAGGCAGGTCCTTCTCTGCAATCATAGCGTTTTCATGCTATGCTTGCAGCTTTACTAGGGAATTGTGTAGGTGTGGTAGCTTCCCGTTGCTTTCCACACCGGTGAAGGATAATAATGATAATGGTAAGGATGATAATTATGATGGCCATATGATTTCGGGGACAGTTTGGGCCTTAAAGTTTTCCTGACATTTGTCTTACAGGTGAGGAAAAACCCCGATAAAAACCTCACCCAGAAAAACTGCCCCGACCGGGGATCGAACCCGGGCCCGCTACGTGACAAGGCAGCACGCTACCTCGAGACCACAGCGGTGGACATCCTTTCATGTTAATGACCTGAAATGTTAAAATGCGTCGTTAAGTAAACTACTACAAGGGCTAGTTTGTGTCTTACTTGCACCATGTCAAACATTCATTTGTATACAGGACTTGGAGCCAGGTCATTAGTGAATAACTTATTGCAAGAAAACAATAGATTCAGGCCTAGAGATAGGAGTACCGTACTGTGCCACAGTTTCCACGAAGTAAACAGTGACCTACTTATTATATCTCCTTTCCACCCGCACTTTGTAAAATGTTTCCTTTCAATGTTTTGTCATTATACAGGATATGCCAAGGGGTTTCAAACTTTTTGCTGGCTCAACCGCCAAAATCTGAATGCGCTTCCCCTGTCAAAAATGAAATACAACAAAAATACCTGTGATCCCTAGAAGAAAAAACGTATGTACATTCATCCATCTTATGGTTCTGCAGCCTGATTCGAGCCGCGAACTCTCCAATCTTCCTCCACAATTCTTCCTTTACTTAGGGACCATCTTCCAATTCCTTACTCCAGAAGAGTAATGGCTCATGCACCCTTCGGTCCGCAGATGAAGTGAATGCGAGTGTGGGATGAGGTACGAGGAGAAGTCCAACCGTCATAGTACCAAACACACCCACAGATAAAGGAACAGTCTTATGTCACGCACCAGTGTGGTTTATTTCGGGCGTATTCTGCACGATTACTGGCAACACTTTTCATTTCATTCCAGGATTTTCCTATCCTCTTTACCTCAACGCTTCCAGGTACCATGTAGACGTTACGTATTTCTGGCCCAATCAAGGGCATGGGTGTGAGAGGTCTGAAATGAGTTATTTTGCGTGTCGTAAATTTGTGCAACGGGATCCATGGCTTTACTTTCATTCCCAAGGTAGTCATAGTCAATAGGAGAAAATGAAATTGGAGTATGGAGAAATGATGGAATGAAGTTTTTGGCAGAAGAAAATGAGAGAAACCTGACTTGGCTCAGATTCGTCAACCACGAATTCTACATGGATTGACCGAGACGCGAACTCGGGATACAGAGGTGGAGGACGAGTTTCTAATCACGGAGACACCAAATACCAGTAAATACGGAGTATACATTTGTTGTGACACAAAGTACAATAACTGTTAAATATGAAACTTTACTTTTCTTTTATTTCATGTCTGATCATAGTCAAAGCAAGATAAAACAAGATATTATTATAATAATATTACGTAATTTTCTGTTACCGGTAACTTAATCACTTTGTGGCTGAACCAAACACTTGAGTTCATTGACATAAAGGACATGTTGAATAAAACAGTTACACTTTGTCTTGTGATTTCATAGCATCACAGTTTCTCCGCAATTCTCTGTTTAAAAATGGAGCATATTTGTAAGGACTCGGTACCTGTTAAGGCTTACGGAAATATATATGTGAAAATGAAAGATTTAAAGTTTTCAATCGGATGTTTTTAATTTTTTTCTTCTCGAATAGCTAGCAGATACCAATTTTCATATTTTTAGCTTCTGTGATTCTTCCGAAATTAAATTAATTTTTATTGAAATGCCATCAAAATCTCTCGAAGATATAATTTTATAATCTGTATTTCAAGGATGTGGAACGGTAGGCCAAAATCTATTTTCTAACTTTAGAATATAGGTAAACATTTCTATAAACATTTGTTTTTTAATTTTCCCAGGGGGGAAAAAAAGTTCGTGTTAGTTCAGTTTACACATGTAAAGGTAGAATTGCATTGTTCAACAAACTACAATCTCAGAATCATTGATTTTTATAACACATATATTATGTTGGTATAGGCTTATATATATTCCCTAGTAAAGCTGCAAAGCAAATCATGAAAATGCTATGATTGCAGTGAAAGACCTGCCCTCGGGCAGAATTACTATTGATGGAGATATATATATATATATATATATATATATATATATATATCTTGTATCATAAGCCTATGTTTCCCTTAACAGAGATTTAGGCGCTCTCCCCCTACAGGGAAGAATTTGAACCATATTAATTTAGTTTCACTTGTTTTCGTATAGATGTCATTTGAGTGGTCCGTGGTCAGCGTTCCGCCTCATACTGACATCTAGGAAACCAAGGTAGTACTAGGACGGGAAAATTCGGTAAATTTTGCTTAGATGCCTTTTCATTCGGGCTTAAGGATCTTTTACGAGCCTGAAAATCTTCAGACTCGGGACCCACGGCTTAAAGTCTCTCCCGGAGGGACTTGCTCCTTGGAATTTTCCATCCTAAAAAGTCCATCGACCCCGGCCGGGTTTCAACCCGCGACCCTCGGTACCAGAGGCAAGGAGCATAACCACTAGTCCACCGCGGCCGATTATATATTATATATATTCTGGGATTAAAATAGCTATTTCTCTCTACCTTTCGGCAAATGCCATTCCTGTCATGTCTTTGGTCTTCCTGTAGGCCGGCCGCTTGGATCCCATACCCTCTTTGGTTCCTTGTAACGAAGTTACTTCTTCTACGCCCTCTTCTTATTCTTTCTGTAGATTCCCATTACATTATTAATTCATGTAATACAATATTTCTTCCGTCACTCTCTTAATATGGTTAAACCAGTATACTTGCTTTGTTCAATGTCAACAATTTCTAAATTATCATTCACTTCCATGATTTCTTTCATAACATAGCATTATTATTATTATTATTATTATTATTATTATTATTATTATTATTATTATTATTATTATTATTATTATTATTATTATTAATTATTTTATTTTTTGTAGCTTGGATTCGTTAGCTGATATTCTCAAAACATACATTCTCATAGCTAAAATTTTCATTCTTATCTCAGTCACCCAAATTCCATATGATGCTGGCTGAGCACCGGTCTCACTGCTCACTCGAAATTATATGAGAAAAATTCTTCTACATGGGGATAACTGTCTTTTAAAGGATTTTCTCTTAGGAATGATTAGCGGAATAAATTCCCAGGGAGACCGAATATTTTCGGACATTCCCACTAAGCCTTTAAATTGGAGGACGTCATTAATGCAGTGCGAGTTTAGTGAACCGTTTAATGAAGCGAAATACCTGCAAGTTACGAGAAGAAGCAGTTTCATGACACAGCATTCCTTACGTAGATGCAAGTTTATCCTAGACTCGCACACTAATAATGACTTTGTTTATTGGAATCGACATGAAAAGTCCGAAAAAATTTTACCATCCGGTGTAAGATGATCGCCATCGAATACAAATTAATCGTATGAACACTTCCAGACACGATAGAGAAAATTAGTAAAGAGTTGATTATACTGGGTTTACAGCGAAAGTTTGCTCTTGAGGAGGAAATAATGAATGCAATCTTAAAAAAATATTTTTTATGAATATAATATATGACATTGTCTCTTCTTCTTCTTCTTAAACTTAATTTGTAGGATTTTCATCCTGTTTATTTCCAAAATCACTCCTCGGAGGAAGACGTATTGGATGTGCATGCACTGTCTATCCATCTCTTGGCTGCTGGTCTTCCTCTTGTTCTTCTCCCGTACATTGGTCTATCTTCTTTAGCTCTTTTTGCAAGTCGGTTTTCTTCCATTCTTTCTATGTGACCCTTCCAATATTTTCGTCTATCTATAATAAATTTGGTTATGTCTTGAATATGACATTTGTCCCTAATTTCTGTGTTGTGTATTTTATCAAATAATGTTTTCTCCTGAATAGATATGACATTGTAATATTACTTTTTTCGGTAATTTTGTAAAATCCCAAAGTTCTTTAATTATATGTAGTGTTATTCTTGGTCTACCAAGAATGAAGTGGGAGAATAACATTAACTGTGATTTGAGGGAAGTAGATAATACAGGGAATGATTGGAAAATATTAACTCAGGATAGGGATGTATTGAGAGCTTATGTCCGCGCGGCCATAAACCTACGGGCTCGATAGTGCCAGTGAGTTACTTAGTTATGAAATAAAAAGTATATTATACATGTAATTTAATTACATCCCATATGTTATTCTACTATTTATATGTAATTAAAATTACCTATTGCGTTTTGATTAAACAGCTGTGTAATAATATTTTGTATCAGTGATTCATGTAATTTTAGCTTTGAACTGTGGGATTTATTTTAATACTGATAGCTTTCTAATTAAACGAAACACATGTACTGTAATTCTAGATGTCTTTGACATCTTCCTGTGCCGATTTCAAGATTCTGCTCTGCCAATCTCCATACTTCTTTATTTTTCACGCTCCTTCCTCTAAGTCTCTTTCTACTATTATTCTCCTTACTCCTTGTGTTCATGTTAGTTTTGGTATTCCTGTCTTCATTCTTCACGTCGGATTCTATTTATATAGGCCTATAATGGTTTGGTAATATATGTTCCGTCATCCTTTTTCATATGTCCAAACCATTATATTTAATGTTGTATTGATAGTTTTTACTTGTAGGGTTATTCCTATTAATATATTATATTATAGGCTACTATCAGAACATTTTTTTTACAAAATTTACTTGCTTGTTGTGTAGATTTTTAACATTGTTGTTATAAAAAGAAATTCTTGACGAGTTCCTACATGTAAAATATATTTCTCTGTTATTAAGGGGTGATAGAGTTCTCCAACCATTCACACTATATTTTCGGGATAATAAATTATGTATTCCAAGTTTGGATGAAATTATGCAGACGTTTTAGAGTTATGCTGGAACATAATTATTAAATGCCCCCCCCCCTCTTAGAGGTGATAAGGGTCTTTTATTCCTTACAACCACTTTCGAGATTGTAATTAATATGTGTACAACATTTTGTTGAAATTATTGTAGGCGTTGAGTGTTATGCTGGCACATACATAGGCCCTACATACATACTTACATATATGCATTGTTTCATAAGTATATAGATAATTGTTAAAGATTATTGATGAATACTTTATCTACCGCTCTTTATGGTAAAGTTTGGGGGAAATTTAAGCGAGATTAAAGCAAATAAACAAAATAGTTGCCAGAATTGATTTATTAACCGATAACTATTGGGGGGGGAGGTTGTGATGTGCAGAATATTTTTTTTTATAAATGTCATTTCTCATGTCTCTTGTAAATTAGGAGCGTGAGTTAGGAATGTGTACGTGCTCTGGATGTAAAATAGATTTACGTCCAAACTCTACATTTTTCTCTCACAAATCAAGTTTATACTCTTAAATCAGACCTTATGATTATATCAGATTTTTCGGTTAATTTTAATATGCTGCTTCAGTACAGAGCAAACCTGATTCTATTAACAGTTGGATTTCAAAGCTTTGGGGCTGAGATAGTCACGCTACCATACATTAGCATTTTAGTGCAGCTAGTATTTATTTAATGACACTCTTTAAAACCTCAGGACATCAGTTTTTCAATTCAACTCTGGGCGTAAAAGGGCCGACAAATTTTGCCCAGGGGCTTCTTATTTTAGACCTGAGGTTATTTTACGTAACCCAAATATACGTCAAGACACCTACGGGTTTACTTCCTTTCCGAAGGAAGCTACACTAAATACTTTTATACCCTGAAAATCTATCGACCTCTGCCTGGTTAGAACCAGCGAATCTCGAAACCATAAGCAATCATATTAATCATTAGACCACCTAGACCAACACCATTTTGATATAATTTCCTTGTATTGTTATACATGTTTCAAAAAAATGCGGCTAATTAGACTTGAAAGAGAGTTTATAACATCGTGGCCTAGCGGTCTAAAGTACTCTTTCTTGTAGACGCGCGTAGGTTCAAGTTCGAATTCATTTCAATCATAGTTTTCAGCCCAATGGTAGGCCCTTCACTGCAAACTTAGCATTCTCATCTTTTTTTTTTTTTTTTTGCTTTTCTCTCGTGTACATACTATTTGTCTGATACCGGATGGTGGAACATTTTCACACTGTTAAAGTCAATACCAATAGAAGACGTTAATGTATAAACCTAGGTTAGCTCTATATTAGGAGCACCGTGCCATCAAACAGCTTTTTCTCATAACTTATTACTGGTAACTCGCTCCACTGAACGGTTCATTAGACTCTCACTGCATTAATGACGTCCTGCGATTTAAACATGTCCGAAAATATATGATCTCCCGCGATATGTTGTTCTGCCTGGGGTATTTATTCCGTTTACGAAACCTTCATTAGATACTCTGTTCTTTTTTATCTAATTTCCTAGCTTATATATATATCCACAGTAATTCTGTCCGAGGGCAGGTCTTTCACTGCAATCATAGCATTTTCATACTATGCTTTGCAACTTTACTAGGGAATTATAGGTGTGGTAGCTTCCCTTTGCTTTCCACACTGGTGAAGGATGATGATGATAATGATATGGGTGATGATGATGATAATGATATGGGTGATGATGATGGCCGGATGATTTTCGGGGACCGTTGGGCCCTAAGCGTCCTGATATTTGTCTTACAGGTGAGGAAAAAAAACCTCACCCAGGAGCCTGTCCCGACCGGGACCCCCGAACCCAGGCCCGCTGCGTGACAAGGCAGCACGCTACCTCGAGAATACAGCGCAGCGGTGGACATACATATGTATATATATCATTGGTTGAAACTAATCGATTATGAATTAAATTATCTTCGCGAATTATGAATTTTAAGCTTATTAAATTTTAATTTTATCTTGCGTACATTTGAAAATGTTGTCTTAAAAAAACATAATATTGTATTTAATTGTAACATTTGTATTATTGTACGCACGGACCACTCAAATTACATCTGTACGAAAACAAGTGTAACTAAATTAGTATGGTTCAAATTCTTCCCTGTAGGGGAAGAGCGCCTAAATCTCTGTTAAGGGAAACATGGGCTTACAAGTACAAGTACAAAATTATTGTACGCCCTAACTCTTTCTTAGCGTTTAAACCAATTAAAGCTTACTTCATGTTCAATAGTTTGAATTTATAAAATGAAATAAACTTCACCGGATTTTAAAGGGAAACCTGTACTTTTTTTCATTTATGTCACAACATTCTTAATCTTCATAAGAGTTTGTAACTATTTAAAATACTCAATATTGCATGGTTTAACTTTGTTGTTTATGTATTCCTAAGTTCCGTTTTTTATCCATATCGCGAACTTTATTATCACTTTCTACACTATTTAACATACGAGTAATTATCGATAATTAACATTATTTCATTGTAAATGCCATAAAAACGAGAAACTAGTTTATCAAAAAATTCCAGACGTTGAAATACCAGTGAAGTGAAGTGATTTGAAGGTCAGAGTCAAGTATTCAGCACAACTAAATAGAAAAAAAAAAAACTATATTAACCATTGCTTATAAAAACCTTGCCGGAGTACATTAATTTTAATATTGTGTTCGTAATTAGTTGATATGGCACGGAATAAATCTTATTATAATGTCTTCTAAGGGTCGGTTTCACCAACAGAGGTAACTGTATTACGCCAGTTTAAGCTATGTATTATATATGGGGAAAACTGACGTAATACAGTTACCTCAGTTGGTGAAACTGACCCTTAGTGGAAGCAATCCTTGGTAATGTGAATATATATTCACTACCTGGATGATCAGGGATTTCAAATAGATAAATATTTATTTATTCTGGATTGCCTGATTAGCGCAATTTGTTAGTGCACCAGAATGCAAAGCTGGAGATCTGGTGTTCAAATCATGGATCAGACTTTTTTTTTTCTTTGGTTGAATCAACTACATCACTCGAAAAGGTTGCCAGAGCAGTACTACATTAATTTCAGTACTGTGTTCGATATTCACTACTAGTTTTTGTTTATGTAGAGCTATCATTTACTTTTTGTACAAAGTTATTCTACAGTATCTGACCTTCAAATTTATTGAAATGTTGAATGTAATTTAGTAATCCATATCCATCCATAGTAATTCTGCCCGAAGGCAGGTCCTTCACTGCAATCATAGCATTTTCATGCTATGCTTGCAGCTTTACTAGGGAATTGTAGCTTCCCGTTGCTTTCCACACCGGTGAAGGATGATGATGATGATAAGGATGATGGCCATATGATTTCGGGAACCGTTTGGGCCTTAGAGTTTTCCTGACATTTGTCTTACATGTGAGGAAAAACTCCGATAAAAACCTCACCCAGAAAAACTGCCCCGACCGGGGGTTGAACCCGGGCCCGCTGCGTGACAAGGCAGCACGCTGCCTTGAGACCACAGCGGTGGACATTTAGTAATATTTTTCGTAATAGTGTAAAGCGAAAGAAGGAACAGTGTTTGTGTTCTTTTTTTATATACCTTTTTACATTTACTTTTTTCATTGAAAATGTTTCCTTTTTTTATGAACATATTTCCCCTTAAAATCCTGTCTCTAATCATCAGTTACATTGTTTATTTAAAGTATTTTAATTTTTATCGCAACTGTTCTTTAAATGTAACTTCTTGAAAAAAAAATCCTATCTAATTTTACCTATATCATTAAATAAACATTTTTATTGTAATTTGTTATAATTGAATAAATACAGTATACAATTTGTTAATGCATATTTATTAACATTTTAAGTGGTTTTAAGACATATTTACATATTTTAAGGCACGAGAGGAACGCCGTAGCATAGTTGGTAAAGGCAATATGCTACAACCGAAAAGGTCGAGAGTTCGAATCTTAAATGGAGTCAGAATTTTTAATTCTCCCTAAACCTTGTTGCGGCACCTTGGCCATGGGGTCGATTTAGCTTTTAACAAAAATGAGTAATATGCTATATTCTGGGGGTGAAAGACGGCACGA
This sequence comes from Diploptera punctata, assembly GCA_030220185.1. Classification (NCBI taxonomy): domain Eukaryota; kingdom Metazoa; phylum Arthropoda; class Insecta; order Blattodea; family Blaberidae; genus Diploptera; species Diploptera punctata. The sequence goes on from JASPKZ010002700.1 coordinate 1,358,995, forward strand.
CTGAAATCTCGTGCCGATCCTCTAGGAAGGTAGAAGCCTTAACTCCTACTATCTCGATCTTTTTGGCTCTAGTGATAAGTGAGAGATGATTATTCTTTTTATACGTCATACGTAGCAGGATTCAATTTTCTATTGCCACGTGAAAAGAAATGAGAGTTACAGTGGTATTTTCCATTCGTACTTTTCTATAGAGATTAAGATTCTTTCTTATTCCAAACGCAAATTTAAATAATTGTTTTCGATCTCCAATAGTTTTCTAGTGTTATTTGTAAAGCATATTTACGGTTAAGCTTTCTCCTTTTTAGTTTCGCAACGCCATTATATCAGGAAGTCATAAGATCATATTTATCGTTATTACATTTGACAGAGATGTATTGTTCCGTAATATGAGATGAAATTCTTTCGAGAATTCGAGGAACTGGAATTCAATCATACCTTTTTATTGCATAGTTTTAAAATGTGAACCTTAGGCCCACTCGGTAATATCGTAACTTGGCAGTTTGACACACAAGAATTACCCGAGTCGTATTTATGAAGACAAATTGTTCACGCAAGGGTGCAGGATCATACGTCGCAGGTTTTATCGCTATAGAGCAGGTTTAGCATGATTTTTGCCAATAGATGAGCTACATACATACTTATTCAATATGACTACTCGAAAACACAGTCTTAAAGTAGAAGGCTAGAGGAGGGGGAAGTAATTTCGTTAATCTTGTCCTTGGTCACATGACGTGATACCATAAATAAACTTTCTCTCACTACTAGTGGTTGTTCGCTGGATGAACGTGTTTATCACAGTACAGAATTAATTCCAAATGTATCACTAATATAATGCTTAACAGTTTCATACACTATGTTACAAAATAAAAATAAACAAACACCACAAAAGGAATGAGATCTCTTAAACTCCTTAAAAAAAGTTTTAATGGAAAAATAACATTAAATCACATTACAATAAACGAGAATTTTTTTTTTGTTCAATGCCACCTGTTTGTCATTCGACATTTCAGGTATTTTCTCCTGGCATTGGCGTATTGTAACCCACTTCTGAGGTTGGGGCGCTGAAAGACGGGGTTACGCTGCCCCAATGATATGATGGGTGATGACGATAGGTAATGATGCGTCAGGAGAGGCCTTAAACCTAAATTTAATCTAATGAGGTGAATATGATATTGATGATAATGATGACCAGATGATGTTCGGGAACCGTTTGGGCCTTAAAGTATTCTGACATTTGTCTTACAGGTGAGGAAAAACCCCGAAAAAACCTCACCCAGAAAACTTGTCCCGAACGGGGATCGAACCCGGGCCCACTGCGTGACAAGGCAGCACGCTACCTCGAGACCACAGCGGTGGACATAAACGAGAACTTAGCGAGCCATTTGATATTGCTTGGAGGGCTGCATGCGGCCCGAGGGCGCCATTTGGATAACCTTGTTCTAGAAAGTTTTTAATTTTAATTAGTTGAATAGAGACCGAATATTATTATTTGTGAAGAATCTGCGAATTATATTGAAATAAATAAATTTGGATATTTCATGTAAACATTTGTGGTGGTTATTTAAAGAAATTCGATCTGAATCCTTCGCGAACTCCTTCAGTGGCAATGTATTCCGTAAACTAGCAAAACAGTGTCTCAATTTGCCGAGGAATTCACTAATATACGCAGTTCCTGCGTGAATGACTTGTTTTATATTTAAATTATTTGAATTAAGACTGAAATGCTTTGCAACTTTTACACTTTATCATATCTATACGATTATTGCTTCAACTGTCATAAGACTTAATGCCAAAACATTACGTTTTATTACCAAGCAACTGTTTATCTTAATTGCAGTACAGTATATATTCCATCCTCTATTTACTTATGGATGATAAGAAAGTTAAGTTTTTAATAGGCTGTTGCATTTATACAGGGTGTAACAGCAAAGTTAAACAAATTTACGGGAAATATTTTATTATTTCTTCTTCTTCTTCTTCCTTCCAAGTATTAGGCCAAGGCCTGTTACGATCTTATAGAAAATTTTCCCTCCAGCATACCGGGAAATTCTCGTATAAGACTTGAAAGCATAATAATAGTCCCTTCGATTGGTTGCTGACCAAAGGAAGGCAAGACCAGTGATGGGGCTGCCATCTTATAGCCTCTGGTCAGGCTTTTCTGGAGAAGAAAAGAAAATAAAGGAAAGAAGAAATGGAAGAAAGGAAAGACTCCCTAGCCCTCGGATGCCCTAATAGCGTCGGGGTCGAAAAAACAAGAGTTAACCAAAAGAGGTTAGATAGTAAAGTTAAAAGAATGCAAAACACAAGTAAGTGGAATAAATGTTTTGCTCAGCTTGGGCATCTTGTGGTCGCCATCCACATATCCCCTAGATGAGGACCCCTGCTTAAAACATTCAAACACTGTTTTTCACAGCGTGTAGTAGGTTTAATTTTGATTTAATACCAGGAGATTGTTTGTTTGACCCTGTTTAGTGTAAAAATAATAAGTGACTCACTTGTACTATCGAACCTGAAGATTCATGGCCTCGCAGACATGGGCTCTTTTTACATCCATATCCTGAGCCAATGTTTTCCAATCATTCACTGTAAAATTCATTTCCCTTAAATCATGGTTGATGTTACTCTCTAATTTCATTTTTGGCTTATCTACTGGGCGCTTTCCACTTGGTTTCCTATAAGACATTTTCGTGTCCTTTTTCATTTGTCATTTGTGCTAGTCGATGCTGATATTTAAACAGCTGGAACGAGTTCGTGAAATTTTGATGGCGCATTGTATACGAACAACCATGACAAAGATTCTAGAATTGGGATGAATCGAAATGCAACCACACCCCGTATATGGCACAGCTCTTACGCCTTCAGATTAACATCTGTTTCTATCCATGGCCCATTTATTGCGTGAAATTTCGAAAACTTTGAAAACATTCAAGCTGTGGAAGTGGGTCTTAACAAAATGTTCTAATCAAAAGACATAGACTGATATCGATGCAGGATAATGTACCTCTGAAACATGACTCAAGATTGTAAAATCTGTGATCTGTGATAGTGTCTATTGGAAGAATGGTTTAATTTTTGTCATAAAACATAACTAACTAACTCACTCACTGGCACTATCGAATCCGGAGGTTCATGGCCACGCGGATGTAAGCTCTCCATATATCCCTATCCTGAGCTAATGTTTTCCAATCACCCCCTGTATAATCTACTTCTCTCAAATCATAGTTAATGTTATTCTCCCACCTCATTCTTGGTCTACCAACTGGGCGGTATCCCTCTGGTTTTTCCTACAAGAAGCTTCCATGCACCTCTTTCATTCCCCATTCGTGCCACATGTCCTGCCCATCGCAGTCTACGAGACTTAACTGTTCTTATATCTGGCTTCCTATAAAGACCATGTAGTTCACTGTTATGTCATAAAACATTCCAAATACAATTTTGTTTAATAAACGACATTATTTATGAGGCAGTATCTGAATGTTATTAACAAAACATTAAATTTAAAATGGTCCATCATCATCCTCACTACATCTGTTATATACCGAAAGATAATTAGAAAGTGCCTTAAATTTCTTAAATTTTGTTTTCACGATAAAAATTCTTTCTCTGACAAAACAAGATACTCTCTAATACTAAAACGTGAATATTTTATTTGTAGTTATTTCAAAATCTATCACTGAAAGATTAATTATATGAAGGGCTTAGGGCATAACATGTTAAGCCACATTCTGTTAAGAAATTTATTTATTACAATTATTGCAAATACATGTAATGAACTATCCATAAAATCATTTGAAAGTGCGCCAGTGATGAGTTGAAACATATATACACACAATGTATTAACAGTTCTGCCCAATTAGTATTTATAATTTTTGGACAAAGGGGAGTATCATATCCAAGGGTCACCGACTGGTTAATGGTGCCATATGCCCTACGGCTCTTCCTGGGAGATACAATTTCAAATAATTATTAATCCGTTATGCATATAACCTAGTGACCTAGTTTGATTCCAAGAAATTTTATTATTTGCCAATTAAAATAGATTTGACTATATTTCGGAATAAGAAATCAGGAAATATGAATGGAGAAGACGATACAATGAAGAATTATAGGAGTTATTTCAAGATATTAATATAATGACGCTTATTAAAATTAGAACATTGAATGGAATTGTTCATATGAACAAATACTATTTATTATCCACAAGAATTTAAACCTAAGAATAGATGGTGGAATTGTGTACTTTGGGAGCTGGTGGCTGAAAGGATATGAAGATGGGAGCAAACATCATAGAATAATAGGAATATCTGTTGGTTCATTGAGGAAGCTAAGGCTCTTATGGGATGTAGAGGCAAGAAAGAATAAGATACAGTAAAGTTACAGGTAGGTAGATGTTTAATTTAACTTTTTAAAATATAATTATTCATTACACTGAGCCAACAAAAAATAAACTTTTTTTTTGTCTCAGAAAGAAAAATATGTGATTCTGATAGTATTTTTCCTCCTGAATTCAAATATATCGGTTTTTCTCCATCACATAAGGTTTCCGAGAGACAGACATTTTTAATTTCAGACACTTTAATATTTTCTACATTCGTAACTACACAATATTCGAACATTCGGACTCACGTAGAAAGTAAGACATGACGATTTTCTGCTATATTTCGTCTGTGGAGCATCCCTCTTGATGGTCCAACAATAATCGGCCAGCATATTAGGATTCCATTTGCCTTGATATATCTTTTCCATAGCTGAAATCTCCCGAGTTAGCTCATTTGGTTTTATTTTACAATGGACGTGGATGAAAAAACGTTAAAAAAATATTTAAATCCATTAATTGAAATTGAAATAAAAAACTGTGGGTGATAGAGAAATTCCGAATACATATTTGAAAACACGAGAAAAAACTGCATTAAGTATAACTATTGGTACTCATGAGACAAATATCATGTTGACCAGTGTTATCATTTCGATTCAAACCTAGAAGTGAAATGTTCAAGCAAGCTGTAAGTTTTATGGTCACATATAAAATGAATACGATAAATTTAAGAAACATAGTACAATAATGTATTAATATATTTACGTAGAAAAGCTTGTAATCCTAGATAAGCCACTCTTGTATACGTATTAAATGATATGGATACTTGTAAGACTTGATGCGCTTATTCATTTATAAAACATGAATCAACTGCTTTAGGAAACATATTTGGTGGATTATATAAATTATCTATTTTTCGTGTTTCAGTTACTTTATGTAGCATGCAATTCTCTGCAATGCAGATTTTCATACTAAGCATGATAAATGGTATTTGTAAAAAATGTTTTTAAATCTAAACTAATGAACTTTATTTATACTCGCTATGCAGAATGTTCGGGTTAGTTGGTGACAAACTTTGTTATGTAATATATGATGTCAGATTGAACTATTTTTGCTTATAAATCGATCCGTGCGACGCTCCATTATAAGATTACAAACTGTCGGATTCGGTGAACTAGTTGTTACCTTGGTCGCTTCTGGTTGCCAGGTTTGCGGGTTCACACCTGATCAGGGTTAATGTATTTTTAAAGGTGTAAAACGCATGGCTTCTTTGATTTATTGTGAATTGGGTAATTCCCAAAACTTAATTGAGCTTTCCTGAAACATAAAAAAGGCGTTAAAATAACATGGTACGAAGCAGGCGATTTGTCGTATTGAAAAATACATTATTTTTTATGACGGGATCTTCGGCACTATTTTATCCATGAGACAAATATTAGCCGAAAGTAACCAAAATTGAGATCACAATTTCTTGAAAAAAAATCAGTGACAACGTAACAGTTTCGCTTGTTATTATGATTGTTGTCTTATAATCCAACATATGTTTATCTTGATGAGTGGAAGAGGACAGAAGGCATTAACTCCACCAGGCTAATAAATCCACCGCTGTGATCTCCAGGTAGCGTGCTTGTCTTGTCACGCAACGGGCCCAATTACAAGTCTCGTTCGAGTCGAGTTTCCCGGGTGACGATTTTTCGGGGTTTTTCCTCACTTATAAGAAATGCCAGGAAACCATAAGGCCCAAACTGTCCCCGAACATCATAAGGTAATTATAATCATTCATATTCGCCTTATATTAAGTTTAGGATCAAGGACTCTCCTGGCGCACCATCGTTATCATCACCCATCATATAATCGGCGCACCAACCTCAGAAGTGGGTTACAATTACGCCAGGATAGAACACCAGAAATATCGAAATGACAACATGGGACTTCTTCTTCTTAAACATAATTGTAGGATTTTCATCCTGTTTATTTCCAAAATCACTCCTCTGAGGAAGATGTATTGGATGTGCATTCACTGTCTATCCATCTCTTGGCTGGTCTTACTCTTGTTCTTCTCCCGTCCATTGGTCTATCTTCTTTAGCTCTTTTTGCAAGTCGGTTTTCTTCCATTCTCTCTATATGACCTTCCGATATTTTCATCTATCTATAATAAATTTGGTTATGTCTTGAATATCCATAGTAATTCTGCCCGAAGGCAGGTCCTTCACTGCAATCATAGCATTTTCATGCTATGCTTGCAGCTTTACTAGGGAATTGTTTAGGTGTTGTAGCTTCCCGTTGCTTTCCACACCGGTGAAGGATGATGGCGATCATGATGATAATGATAAGGATGATGATGATGGCCATATGATTTCGGGGACCGTTTGGGCCTTAAAGTTTTCCTGACATTTGTCTTACAGGTGAGGAAAAACCCCGATAAAAACCTCACCCAGAAAAACTGCCCCGACCGGGGATTGAACCCGGGCCCGCTGCGTGACAAGGCAGCACGCTACCTCGAGACCACAGCGGTGGACGTCTTGAATACGGGACATTGAATAAAAAAATAAATAAAGAATACAGATGATCCGTCCAGGAAATTTGCTTTAAGTGCTATAAATTGAGGGAGGATAAAATAATGAGAAATTGAGTCTGTATATTGATATTTAAGCGCAGCCTTAACTCCCAGTGGTACAGGTTGTATGATATTTCACTGCAATAATTGTACATGTGAGGCCAGGAGCCGGGTGGTAGGCTAATAGCTTTCTAGGCCTATCGCGCCATGGAAGAGAGACTTAACTCTATTGTGTTTAGGGGGCGGCATTATTTGACTGACCTGATACCTCATTAATACATGGAACTATATAGCTAAAACACATGATGGCGATATCTCATCAACGTAATGAGGCAGTAGGATGATGTTACAATTGTTAATTAAGAAGAGTGCCACCTTTATTCTCTGAATACTCTCATTGATACAGTATTATAAGATTTTTCACATTTAACATGGCTGAACTTTTAATTTCACTCATAATATATCCACGCTATAATATCTACGGTCATATTGCGACCAGAATCTTGGATTATATCCAGTTGACTCTGAACTTCATCTCTTTTTGTAGAAGATCGCTTATTTAATTTTATCTTCTTCTACCTCATGAAATTAGGCCTTTTGACCTGTTTTTATTTTTATTTATTTAGCCTGGTGGAGTTAAGGCCATGTGGCCTTCTCTTCCACTCACCAGGGCAAACATATATTACATCAGAATATAACAATCACAATGAACTCTAATATTAAATACTAAATAAAAATTTGTTTTCACATCAAGTGGGATTTAATGAATCTTCCCATCTTGTAAATTGGTGTCCAACACTTCTATGTCCTATTGATTTGAACTTTAATAACAGCTGAGGGATTCTATCTCTAGGCATTCTTGTAACATGTTCATTCATACCAGTCGTTTCTCATATTGTCAATTATATTCGATACATTAAAATATTTAAGTATTTTCTAATATCTTCATTTATTTTTCTGTCCGAAATTGTCACACCTGCTACTGAACGGAAGAACTTCATTTCTGCAGTTTCTATTTTTATTCTGTCTGAACGGTTAAGAGTCCAATTCTCACTAGCTTATGTTAAGACAGGCACCGCCATAATTTTATTTGTCTATTTATTTATTTAAATATGCTGTTTAAGAGACCATAGTCGGATCATTATGAACATGTTATTATAAATGGACAAAAATGTGATAAGGTTAATCGTTTGAAATATTTAGGCGCACAAGTGAGTGATAGAAATGGAAATAAAATCAATAATAAATGCTGCAAATAATTCCTATTATTAATTTAAAACACATTAAAGAACATATATGTTTCACAGCGTCTTAAAATTCAACTTTACAAGACGATGATAAGGCCTATAGTGTTGTAGGGATCTGAATCATGGATTTTTAACCAGTAAGATAGAAGAACTACTCCGGAATTGGGAGTGGAAGATTTTAAGAAAGATTCATGGACCAATATGTTAGGATAGACTTTGGAGAATTAAAACGAACCACGAGTTATATAGATTATTTAATTCATTAGATGTAGTAGCCACTGCGAAGATGCATACATTGGAGTGGTTGGGTCATGTTTTGAGAATGGAAAACACAAACATTTTGGACGAGAAACCAGAAGGAAGAGAAAGAGAGGAAGACCAAGGTTACGATAGATGGATGATGAGGAGGAAGACTTGAGATTAATGGGAGTTAAGAGATGGAGAAATAAGGCAACGGATAAAAGAGAATGGACATTTGTTTTAAGGTAGCCAAGGTCAAACTGAAAGAAGTGTATTGCCATGAAAGAAGAAGAAGAAGATTATGGTGAGATGGGTCCTGGTATGAAATTCCAACATAGTATTTACTTTTAAAACTGAGGAAATAAAATTTAATCAGGTTGATTGGCACAGGGGTTTCACCTTTCGGTACGAGTTACAAACACTACCACCTGAGTCAATTCTCGCGAAACGTTTTAATGCATTATTTGTAAACTTTTGAAATCAAAATTTTGAATAAGATTATTGACTTTCAATATGATGACACACGAATAATTGTTATGAACAAAGCATGAGGATTATACTCGTACAGAGTGAAGTAGAAATCTTCCGACAAACTTTCCCAAGTTGTTCCGGGATATTGAGAGTATGTTTTGCTATAAGGGACTCGTAGTCTCCAGTGACTTATTATAGTTTAATCTATTCTTGGTATATTAGACATATGGCTTATCCTTCGAACGATGATAAGTTGGGTTCGGGCAGATAAAAATAAGCACAAATTAATTAACTAATCACCGCCTGAAGTAGTCAGGCTACTGTAAAATAATAATCTTTCAAAATCGACCTTATCACGGTCTTGGATAGAAATAAAAGATAGTACGCTACGTGTCTAACAAATCAAAACATCAGCCTGTTGTAAGTCTTCAGAGACGATGGGTTCCTCCCTTATATCAAAATACTCAACCAACATCACTGAATAATATGTGGCAGTTTGTTGGTAAGGTTCTGTTCCACATTCTTTTCAGGATGTTATGAAGAAAGGTTCCATATTTATATAGGAGGTAGCTTTCGAAAAAAAAATATAACCATGGTTTCTAAAATGTAATAACTTCTGAATTACGATATTATTTTGTAAGACCGGCATATCTTCTACTCTAACCACTTCGCCAAAAGTCCCAAGTTTATCTTACATTCCTCCTTTTTTTTTTTTTTAATTTCGTAACCAACGCCATTTCATATGTGCATCAAAATGAAATTAGTTAAGAAATTTAATTAAATTTAGAATACAATACAAAGAATACTATAACAGATTTTCGAAATCGGAATTTAAGTGCTCATTTATGTAAGCAGAATGAATATATTATTTTTAATTTTTAATTTACAGATTGTCTCAAGTGTAAGAGATAAAGTAAAGTAAAGTGATCCCACAACAGGCCGGAGGCCTTGGGGTAGTAGGAGGTTAAGGCTCCCACTTTTTCTAGACAATCGGCACTTTATGTCAGCCGGGTTGAGTGTAAGAGATAAAAGTATATATTATTGAATGAGACATTTGTATATATATATATATATGTGTGTGTGTGTGTGTCACACCCGATGGATACACGCCTTAATTTGATAAGACAATACGTTACAAGCCGGAAGGTCCGGATTTGAATGTCGATATGATCAGAATATTAAATTGCCCTAACTTCCTGGTGGAACTAAGGCCGTGGAGACGGAAATGAGTTGCAGTCGCTGTTCTGGGGATAAAGGCGGCCGTCACCAGGACTGACAATCTGTATGCCATTTAGTACCGAATGCATGACCCTGAAGATTTATTATGCCGTATAGTAAGATCACATCAAATTTGTGTTTTTTTTTTCTTGCCAGCTTCTCTATTAAGACTTAGTCTTCGTCAATTTGTTTTACCCAGAACTTTTACATCCTGCACATGAATATATTTCTTTTTAAAACATATTTTGCTCCTACAAATTGTACAAATTTGTGATTCAGAATCTGCAAGGGATTTTAATTATTTTTACTCCAAGGAATTTATTAAGGTAGTGCTTGCATTTGTATTATTTTTAGCTTGTGTATAAAGGGAAATCGTTTGGAACAACAGAGCAGATGGTTTCACTTGGGAACAGTATGGATTGTTCTTCAGGTCACGCAACCTACAGTTATTAGCTAACGCCAATTCTTAATGTTGCGATTAATTTTTTGTAGAGATCTGTAACGTTTGTTCTGACGAGTTTTATTTCTCCCCTGTGTGTAATAAGAATTATTTTAGTTAGTGATTTATTTTTGTAAGGAAAAAAACTTCTTCTTCTACGGGTCATCCGAATTAGTCTTCTCCAGCATTTTTCGTTCGTGATTGTCTATCTACTGCTCTTGCCTTAGGTTTTCTCGCTTCTTATTTATCTATCTCAATCTTGGTCTTCCCAATGGTCGGCTTATATTTCTTCTTCTTTTTCTTCATTCTTCCAATTCTGTATTTTCTTCAGTTCTTGTTGCCTCATCTTAGGTCATCATACTACAGTTTTCTGGGACGTCCCTGTTGTCTTCTGCCCCTAAGTTGATTATCCCTTACAGTCTTATCAATTTTATTGCTGTCTATTTTGCTTATATGAGCATCCCATTCTTATATTCTCCTATATACCCATCCCTTAATATCTTCGACTGTACATATTTCTCTTTGACTTCTTTCTCTATCCCATAACGTTTTTTACCACAATTTTACGAAGTATTTTCATTTCTGTTGTTTCCAATAATCTTTTTTGTTTTATATTCTAATATCCTATGTTATTCTTGGTAGTCTCTCTAATGCAATTCTGTTAACATGTCCAAACCATTGTAATCTCTTTTATTCAATATGTTCCTGTAATCATGTAACACCAAACTATTTTTTGATTTTGTGTATTTATAATTCTATGTAATTTGGCCTTTCCTTGCATGCTTCTCAAAATTCTCTGCTGATTGCAATGTGATTTTTTCTTGTTTTATTAATATCAATGTTTCTGCTTCATAACATAATATAGCCACGATATATGTTTTGTGTGTGTATATATATTCTTTCTCAATTTTTCTTTTCCACATAATATCTTTAATTCAGTTATATAATCTGTCACTTGCTCTTATATAAAATATGTAAGGTGGGTTCCTGTCACCGTTGCATGACACGTCCTCAAGAAAAGGATAGGATACGGCTTTTAGGTGCGCCTTGCGAAGAATATATTGAATAAGCAGTCGTGCACAGTCGACAAGGAGTGGCCTTCCAGCTTGGAGTCATGGCGTGAGGCTAACAACCTCAATCTGTTAAAAATATATATTTAAAATCATTCAATAAGGCCTCGACATAGGATGGATACATTGGCACAAATTAATTCGATGCCACTTGTATTTGTATGATCATGTAAACATTTTAATTTATAAAATGGGAATCCTATGTGTGGCACTAAAAGTAAGATGCTAATTCGAATATGTTGCTGTTGTTGTCTAATGTGCTGCATCTAACACTGAAGTCAGCAGTCTTGCTCTCCAATACTTTGAGAATCTACATGTTTGACAGCGATACAGTTGTTCAGATGACCTTCGTCCATTTCATCTTAGAATGTAACCATAATGGAAATGGATATGTAAAATGTAATTCAAATCAACCCTTTAGAAACCTAATAAATGTTTCTAAAAGATTGATTTTAATTACATTTGGCGTATCTATTTCCATTACGGTTGATCAATTAGACTGAGGTATGTTTTTGGTTTTTGTTTTTATGTTAATTATGCCTATTGTAAAAAATTGTAAAGTACCATTTCCAATTTGTTTTTATACATTTTGCAGTCTTGATAATTATCTCATAAGGAGACGTCGGCGAATTCCTGAATAAACGTAACTTCGGCTGGGATAACGAATTTATTATTATTAATTTAACTACATAAACTACTCCCAGATAATAACATAAAGGAATTCTAAATAGCAATAAATTGATAAGGTAGATTTTAAATTAGATTTCGTTGAGGTAGGCCTAAGTACGTATAATCAAAATGTCTATTAGGCTTTAAGTCTGGAAGGTCATCCTGCCAGTATACGGATGACATATTGGTCATCACATCGAATTCCTAGGCTGTTGTTCTCAACTAGAGTCGATAGTTATATTTCTCTCGGTCGGTCATATATACTTCTTATACCATATACTGCTTAAAAATTTCACGAGAAAGATTGTTCCCATTGCGAATGGAAACAGCGCATTCAGCTATGTGCCAAGGCAAGATGCTGTAGTCAGCTAGAATAGCCGATTACTATTATGAAGTAAATAAATCAAAATGTAAATATTATTATGGGTTGTATGTCTGTTTTAGATTAGGATGTGTTGGAAATACATTATCTGCATAAGAGTTAGGACATATTGATTAGTTGGATACTTGTTTGTTTGACTGATTGATAATAAAAATAAGCATATTCAATATTGTTATACTAAAAATAAAGTAATAAATTGCCTCTGATTGCAAGGTTCGCCTGTTCAAACCCAACCGCAATCCTAGAAATGTATGGCTTTCTTAGGAAGGGAAGTAAATCATTGGGTCCAGATTCACAGATTTATGACACATAGAAGATCAAACATGAAATAAGAGGGCGTGAACAAAATTTGTTGTCTATTTATGTTGTCGTTAAATAAAATACTATAGGCCTATGTGTTTAGAGATAATGATAACTTGTTTTAAGTACAGATTATTTTTAAAAACGTATGTTAATACACACACATACACACAGACATATATATATATATATATATATATATATGTATCCATCGCAGTGGTCTCGAGGTAGAGTGCTACCTTGTCACGCAGCGGGCCCGGGTTCTATTCCCGGTCGGGACAGGCTTCTGGGTGAGGTTTTTTTCGGGGTTTTTCCTAACCTGTAAGACAAATGTCAGGAAGCTTAGGACCCAACGGTACCCGAAGATCATCCGGCTATCATCATCATCATCATCCTTATCATTATTATCATCCTTCACTGAGTGGAAATCAACGGGAAGCTACCACACTTGTAATTCGCTAGTAAAGCTGCAAAGCATAGCATGCAAATTATATGATTGCAGTGAAAGATCTGCTCGGGTAGAATTACTATGGAATGGGATATATATATATATATATATATGAAATTGAAAATTAGTAGTATATCAATGGAACTAAATGTTTGGTCACACATAGAAATACATTATATTATGTAAATGGACAGTTAATGACAAATGAGGAAAATTTTGAAGAAGTGGGTTAATTCAAATACCAAGGAACAATAATTACAAATATAAATAATATGCACAAAGAAGTAAAAAATGGGCTTAATTCTGGAAAAGCATGCTATCATGCATTACAGGGATTCTTGTCGTCCCAATTTCTCTCTAAAAAAATAAACATTGAACTGAAAATATATAAAACTGTCATTCTTCCAATTATATTATATGGATACGAAACATAGACTCTTACTTTAAGGAAGGAACGAAGAGAGATGAACAGACAGGTGAATGGAGAGGACTAGATAAAAATGAGCTACATAATATTCTAGTGTGACAATGTCCACTATTTATTTACCAACCTAGATCTAACAGGCGAACACATCTTTGCTCCATATGGTTAGGTTAACTTAATGCACATCCCCATCTCGATAGCCATCAAGGAATTAGCTGCCAAGCCAGACCCATCCATCCATAGTAATTCTGCCCGAAGGCAGGTCCTTCACTGCAATCATAGCATGTTCATGCTATGCTTGCAGCTTTACTAGGGAATTGTAGGTGTGGTAGCTTCCCGTTGCTTTCCACATCGGTGAAGGATAATAATAATAATAATAATAATAATAATAATAATAATAATAATAATAATAATAATAATAATAAATAATAATACTTTATTTATTCTGGCAGAGTTAAGGCCATAAGGCCCTCTCTTCCACTCAACCAGTACAAATACAAATAAATATTCGACAAATATAGATATACACTATACTAATTATAAACACTTAAAGATACAATAAATGTAACAATGTAAATGTCATGTACAAACAACATTTTATAGGGTAATAACAATAATGATACGATAATAATAATAATAATAATAATAATAATAATAATAATAATAATATGATACATTATACGGGAACACCAATTAATATATATATCTTACACTGGATAATAATGAAGTCGAGTTTAGAGCAAATATAAATTTAGATTTCTTTTAAAAGATGTCAATGTCCGGCAGCCCCTTATTTCTTATGGTAGGGAATTCCAGTTGCGAGAAGTGGAGGTGGTATATGACATGGAGTGATGTGATGTCCTATGTTGCGGTATATTAAGTAAGAGACTATGTTGTGATCTTGTGTTTAAGTTATGGTTTGAGGATAGATACTGGAAACGGATGATAAATAATTGGGAATCGAGGTATGTAGGATCTTAAATAGGAGAATTAGACAGTGCGATTTTCTTCTCTCTTTTAGATGTAGCCATGACAATTCGTGGAATAATGGAGAAATGTGATCGTATTTTCGAACATTAAATATGAATCTGATACACATATTATGGACACGCTGCAGTTTGTCCGACAATCCGTCACTTATGTCAGTTAGTAGAACGTCACAGTAGTCAAAATGCGGCATCACTAAGTTTGGATTAAATTCTTTTAAGAGTTGTAGGAAGAAAATGTTTAAGTCGCTTTAGGGAATGCATATGGAGAAGATCCTTTTAGATGTTTGTTTTACTTGCTCATGCCATTTTAAATTAGAATCTAAGTAAAATCCCAAGTTTTTAACGACGTCGGTATAAGGAATTTGTTCATTATCTAATATGACAGCCGGCATATTGCCATTGTTTATGAGGTGTAATAGCCTTGGATGTCCGATAATTATTGCTTGCGTTTTGTTTACATTTAGTTTCAGCCCATATTGTCTGGACCATAAAGATATATGCCTGAGGTCAGTGTTTTACTTTGTCAATACATTCATTAATTTCGTCAGGCCTAAAGTGTGTGTAAATCTGTAGGTCGTCGGCGTAAAGATGATGCTTGCAGTTTTGTAGTTTCTTGGTCACGTCATTAATATAAATCGAGAAGAGAAGAGGAGCGAGGACGCCGCCTTGAGGTACCCCTTTCCTCACCAAGCGCCAGGAAGAAATGCGATTATTAACAGAAACTGATTGCTGACGATTAGTGAGGTAAGATGCAAACCAATCAAGGCAGTTTTCCGACAGATGTAGTGTCTTTAGTCTCGCTAGCATTAAGTCTATATCTACTGTGTCAAAGGCTTTGCTGTAGTCGAGTAGGACTATTGCGGTGAGTTTGCTTTTGTCCATTGAGTATCTTATGTCCTCTACAATGTCAAGTAGTGCAGTACTTGTGTGATGTCCTGTTCTAAAACCAGACTGATGTTCATCAAGTAAGTCGTGTGTGGTGAGGTAGTCTGTTAACTGTGAGTGTATTATGTGTTCCAGTGCTTTAGATAAACAGGGAAGAATACTAATTGGTCTATAATCATCGAGTGTTGTGGGAGTGTTTGATTTCGGTGTAGGACGAACTAGAGCAATTTTCCAGAGTCTGGGATAACCCCAGTCATTATAGAGGCATTAAAAAATGTGGGTTATTGTTGGGAGAATAATTCTATTATTTTTTGCAGGAGAGTTATTGTTATATTGTCTATTCCTTGTGCTTTAGATTTAATACGTAATACTGTTCTTTTGGCGTCATCAGGTGAGATATAGGAAAAAAAGAATTTGTCTCGGGTAGGTTGGGAATATGACATTAGTTCATCTATTGTTTGTCGTTTGTGTTGTTGTGAGGTGTTGTCAGAAGGGAGGCGGGTAAAATGGTCATTCAACTCATCTAGTGGATGATGATGATGATGAGAAGGATGATGACGAAGGCCATATGATTTCGGGGACCGTTTGGGCCTTAAAGTTTTCCTGACATTTGTCTTACATGTAAGGAAAAACCCCGATAAAAACCTCACCCAGAAAAACTGCCCCGACCGGGGATCGAACCCGGCCCGCTGCGTGACAAGGCAGCACGCTATCTCGAGACCACAGCGGTAGACAAGCCAGACCCAGTGGGTACTATAATGCAGCACACTGGACGGTGCTAAGTCACCGGCACACTAAACCAATTTAAAGAAAACCAAGTATAATAAGAACAATTAAGTCTCGTAGACTGCGATGGGCAGGACATGTGGCACGCATGGGGAATGAAAGAGGGGCATGGAAAACCAGGGTGAAAACGCCTAATTAGATCTAGAATGAGATGAGAGATTAACATTAACCATGATTTGAGGGAAGTAAATTATACAGAGGATGATTGGAAAACATTAGCTCAGGATAGGGATGTATGTCGGCGCGGCCATGAACCTACGGGTTCGATAAGGCCAGTGAGTTAGTATTTACATGTCTTCCTGGTGATATAAAGACCAATGCTTGCCTGCAGGAAGGTTAAATCACAGTTACTGTACCACGTCACGTCCTCGACCTCACCGCTCCGTCACACATCGTATAACTTGTGGAAGTCACGTTCTAAACTCTTCGCCAAATCACATTTTAAGACCAAATTCTTAGCGTCGTCATATTGGATTGTTACAAAAGTAGTTTACAAATTTTTTAAAATGATCTTATAACAAATCTTGATTGTTTCTCCTTCTGATTTTAACAACCAAAAATAATTTTCAATTTTATGAAAAAATGAAAAACTTAAAAAAAAAAATAGGTAGAAAAATGTTAAATGAATGTCGCTGAATAGAATTCCACACCTTTTATTCAAGGAAACTCCAAAAAGGAAAATAAATTAAAGTTGTCCCTTAATGAGATGGAAGGACTGAATCTCTTAATGTGGAACTATAGATCATGCCTAATTTAGGAGGGAGAAATTTTTTCTCTCTTTTTCCCCCCCTCTCTTTCTCCCTCTTCCATCCATTAGCATTAACCTCCCGGATCTTACAGGGACACAACTTGTCGTTTAGAAAAATGGGGAACGGTTTTTAAACAAATATGTAATTAATGAGGGTAGAAACACTGGTGCTGCTTTTTATATATCAATTTATATCATTCTGTCCACCGCTGTGATGTCGGGGCAGCACCACTGCCTTGTCCGCAGCGGGCCCGTGATTCATCCCCGTTCAGGATAAGCTTCTGGATGTTGGTTTTTATAGGGGGTTCTTCCTCACCTATAAGACAAATATCTGGAAAAATTAAGGACCAAACTGTCCTCGAACATCATCTGGCCATCATAATCATCATTATTTAGAGCCCGGATTTGTAAGCAAAATAAAGTACTAAATATGCATGCAAATATGCATGAACAATGTAGAAAATATGCACCCTAAATATCCAAAAACAGATTGTAATGAAATCAAATAAATTATTTGCTTTGTGGGTAATCTTAGCTTATTCCTGGCTGTTACAGTAGATAGGAAGGTTTTCATGAGGTTTTCTTGTGTGATGCTCCTTCGTCTATCAGTGAAGAAAGATTTTATACAAAGAAAATGTCCTTTCTACATCACATGATGTCACAGGTGCATGTGAAAAACACCACACTACTCCTTCATTGAATTCCTCTTCGGTTACAGGTTTTTCACTATCATCAGAGAGCATTTTGAAAATTTGACAAAGTCTATTCTAGCCAGGATTTTTATTTAATACTTCACTAATCAAATGCGATTTTAGCAATACCGTAATATTATTTTTCAAGGCCCACGGGTATTCCCCTCTTACATAGATGTAAATATACACGTTTCGCTTATATACAATGGATTGCAGAGACTTTATTAATTAAAAATAATCAATAATTAATTAATTACTAGTAATTAGCTGAAGGGAAACTTATGATTTAATACCACATTTAGGAGTAAAATGTGCATTTATGCATTAAAAATCTAAAATAAGTATTTTTCCGCCGGAATATGCATTTGTATGCATTATCAAATACCGCTCAAATTGTCTGTGAAGGGACCACTTAACATGTAAATCATTTTCGCACACTTTTTAATGCGCAAAACAAAACATGCATTTTGCATACAAATCCGGGCTCTAATCATTATATTATCTATGTTTCAGTATTAATAAGTGAATGGTGTGTTTCCACTTAATGTTGTATTGATCACTCATTCAGGGACGTCCCCCATGGTGGTTCGTACCATATATCTGCACAAGGCTTGATGCCTTAACAACTCGATACAGCGCGGGCACCAGGACTAGTGGGTACGATTCACTCTTCCGGTTCCGAGATTCGCGGGTTCAAACTCTGCATAGTTAATAGATTTTAGGAGCGTGAAAATCCTGTTTCTGGCTTCCTTGGGAAGTGAAATAAAGCATTGCGACACGTGCCGTAGGTTTAAGGCACGTAAAAGAAATTCAACCCTGGAATAAAAGTTCTCTGATCAAAATATGCCCAGATTCGAATTAGTCTGCGACACCAATGATCTTAAGACCGCCTTTAAATAAAAAAATAAGGCCCCAGTTTGTCGTTTTGGGAATTTCTGGTGTTCTCTCCTGGCATTGGTGTTATTGTAACCCAGTTCTGAGGTTGGGGCGCCTGGAAAACGGGGTTACGTTGCCCCGATGATATGATGGGTGAATGATAGTGGTGCTCCAGGAGAGTCCCTAATCCTAAGTTTAATGTAAGATGAATATGAATTATGATGATTACGATGACCATATGATGTTCGGGGATCGTTTGGGCCTTAAAGTTTCCTGACATTTGTCTTACAGTTGAGGAAAAGCTTCGATAAAAATCTCACCCAGAAAACTGTCCCGACCGGGGATCGAACCCGGGCCCGCTGCGTGACAAGGCAGCACGCTACCTCGAGACCACAGCGGTGGACATTAAATAAAAATATTAACCAAAAAATTTGCCTGTATAATTTTAAAAACCATTTTTATGCAAAATACTTTACCTCAATCATAACCGTTGGTATAAAAATGTGGGAACAGTTCCTTCAGTTAAAAACTTGATTATCTTCTTTTATATAAACGTCGAGTTAAAATGAAGTTTGCTTTGGTTTGAGACGCGACGAGAGTGTCTGATGAATAAAACGGATTATCTTGCAGTAAAGGCGTCTGAAAATATAATACTGGTTTAAATTGGAGTGTGTGCGCCGTTTCAACTAACTTGATTTGAGAAAACCTCTACTAAAGAGAAGTTAATCTGCTTATGTGGTTAATTTACTTTGCTAAACACTTTGAGTTGGGTTTCACATTCTAGGCGCTAAAATATAATTAACAAATCTCATTTCGCTTTTGAGCAATTCTAATTATTATTATTAACGTGAAATTATAAGTAGTACTCGGGTTTCAGGTTCATGTCTATTTTTTTTGTGAAGGATGAAATAAAAACCAATTATGTAGGTAAATTTTTCACGAAAAATTGTACCACCTGACAGAGTTTAATATTTCCCTAAAACGCGTATTTTTACCCATTAACACCTATTTTGTGAGTAAACAGCTTAATTTATTCCACTCTTGATTTCCAAATTCTTTAGATAAATTGGAAATCACTCGTGGCATTACTAATGACTATTTAACTCATGCCCCAAATGGGAGTCAATGACCAATCACATTTTGATTTACAACTCACGTTTCGCCTAGAATTTACCAACTAAAATTTATCATAATAAAGAAAGCACCACTTTTTTAACATTCTGAATAGGTCATAGCATTATTTTGCAGTGACTGACTCACCAAGAAATATGGCTACCAGATTGTATATATATATATATATATATATATATAGTGTATGAATGTCAACACGTAGCGCATGCGGGAGTTATTATAAAAACATTTGTAGCAATTGATTATACCAACAAAAAGAAACCACTGTTTGCTCTTTCTTAAATGTATTTTTTCCCAGGTAATAACATTGCAGAAGAATATAATTTTCATAGGACATCAGAAATGAATTAATATGCAGTTTGATGTGTTTCATTTTTTCTCCACTAGAGTGCATTCTTACAATATTTGGTTCCTTTGGCAACAAATAATATGACCTGGTTACAGTGATGAACAAAAGAAGCAAATGAAGCGTACCAATCGTTTCTCACTTGTTTTCAAACATTGCCGTTTACATTAAATATATACATATTTTACAATAACTGTATTTAAATAATGATTTGTGAGTAAACAGCTTAATTTTATTCGTTAAATAGTCCTAAAATGCCACTCTTGATTTCCAAATTCTCTAGATAAATTAAAAATCATTCATGGCATTACTTATGATAATTTGGGATGGCGAGAGTTCCTGCAATGAATTAAAGCATGCATTTGCACAACTTTTTGGATCTCATTTCTGTTTATAATTACTGCCCGTAGGTACTTGAATTCAGCCACTTCTTCAAAACATCCATATATATATATGTATGTATATATATATATATATATATATATATTTTAATTTAGTATTAGGTATATAGGACCTAATATATTTTTACATGTGACCATACATTTAGTTTTATGGAAATTGACTTCCAGTCCGAGTTTTTGTTATTTATTAGAATATGTATGTTGATTTTAAATATTTTCCAGATCCTATATCTAAAGAAAATTTCAGTGGTATACCCGAGAATCGAACCCCAAGACTCCGTAGACACCAGTGAGGCAGGCAAACTATTAAACGATCAAGTGGTCATCTGGTTTATAAACCCATATGAAATGTTCTAATTAAATCTCTCAATCTTTAAATTTCTCTATAGAAAGTTCAGTTAAATTATTAAAATATAGGACAATTTTTTAATGAACTTGTATAAACCCGTTTAGTAATGAGTAGTAATAACAGTTAAAGGGAATAAATTACTGGCAGGGTTACGTTTTAACAGAATATCTATGCGCATGCACTAAATTCAGCACTTTATTTTTATCTCTGCCTTACGTTTGCGAGCTAATGCTTATTGCCTGTACGCAGCCTGGGTTTATGTTGCAAATTTAGTAAAAAAAAACAGAAATATTAGTCACAATGCCTGAGTGTTAATTAATTTTCATCCACCGTGTGGATTTAATAAAGGGGATACTTGTGTGGGTCGATCCCGGTGGTCTAGTGGTTACATACTCGCATCTTGTTCCAATTTTCGCGAGTTCGTTCCACTTCTTCTTCTTATATGGTGCTACAACCCTATGTCGGGCCTTGGTCTCTTGTATTAAGCCCCTCCAATCTGCCTATCCAATTTCTTTTCCAGTTCCTCACTCCTAGAATCTTCTTAGCATCTTCATCCACAGCATCAACTCATTTGTTCTTTGGTCTTCCCATTTTTATTTTGTCCCGTGGTTATATACATATATATGTAGAGAATAAGTTCATTCCCGGCTGTTTTCGATGGAATTTTTATGGATGAAAATCCTGTTTTCTTTCGGAAGGAAATAAAGCAGTGATTTACAGCATGTGAAAGAACCTCAGTCTGAATAAAATACATCTTAAAATTTATAGGATCTTTCACTTGCAGATAGAAATTACGTAGCTAATTCCTTCAGCTGCTAAATAACGCCGTTAATTTAAATCCTATCAATATCCGGAATTAAAAAAAAAGTCATAGCTATTTCATCCCAAAATTATAATTACTATGCTGTAGTTCTGAATTGTTAAAGAGCATCGTTTAATAAAGTACTTGTTTTTATCATTTATAAATCCTTACCTTTAAATACCTTTTTCTGTCAACTACAACAACATGTTTTCTGAAAGTCTTCTCTAAAGTTCCTGTTGATATAGCGCTTTTGATCTTCAACTCATTTTATGATGTTATCTCTGTTATCTGAGTGACTGTAATTCCAAACCTATATCCATGATAACTGTGTAGTCGACTATATATTGTCTAATAATATCTTTATTTATATAGATCCATCTTCACACAGTCCACCGCTGTGGTCTCGAGGTAGCGTGCTGCCTTGTCACGCAGCGGGCCCGGGTTCGATCCCCGGTCGGGGCAGTTTTTCTGGGTGAGGTTTATTGGGGTTTTTCCTCACCTGTAAGACAAATGTCGGGAAAACTTTAGGCCCAAACGGTCCCCGAAATCATATGGTCATCATCAGTATCCTTATCATAATCATTATCATCCATCACCGGTGTGGAAAGCAACGGGAAGCTACCACACCTACAATTCCCTAGTAAAGCTGCAAGCATAGCATGAAAATGCTATGATTGCAGTGAAGGACCTGCCTTCGGGCAGAATTACTCTGGATGGATGGATCTATACACAGAAAGGAAACGAAAGAAAAATATATAAATTGCCAACACCATTATTGATTGGTTAGTCATTAGTAAGTCTTACTCTCTAGAGAGTACTTTGAAGATTTGTATAATGCCTGTTTAAACGGCTATACAGTTGTTAAGGTATTCGTCATAATTTAATTTTTTTTGTGTGGTTGCATAAAATGCATTATGGTGTAGACAATTTTTCAGTACTTTTTAAAAAATAATTTCTTATCATAAAGTATCGTGGGATGATAGTTCCAAAGAGCCAAATATAAATGAACAGGTTTACAAGTATGAGTAATTTTGTTAGCAAGACCAGCCCTTCGATCTTAGTTTCAGTATTAATAACCGGATTTCACTACTCCATATGGAGTAACTAGTCACTTGCCCTCATAAGGCTCTTTGGAATTCATTTCCAGAACGTCTTTGGTACAGTAATTCTCCAGTGCATTTTCAAACCCTAAAACTTGTTTTGTGCGTAGTATCAGGTTGAGGGTTGAGATGAGACGAAGTCACTATTGTTGAAGGTCTATGATACACGATCATGCCGGCAGACAAGGTCTGTCGCATCAGAGGGGCAGGTGAAATTAATTATAACGAAATGGATGAGATAAGTTATGGAGAAGTGGTGGAATAAAGTTTTTGGCAACAAAAATATTGGATGAACCTCGAGAAATATCTGCCCTGGCTCTGATTCGTTCACCACAAACTCCACATGGAGTGATCGAGAGGAGAACTCGAATCCCAGAGGTGGCGATCGAGAGTCTAAACACTTACGTCACAGTGCCGCCGTGTTTAAATTAATATACTGTTGATTGTTCATTTTATCCTTCCCACTGTGCATTTCTTAACTGCAAGGAGGTTTGTTTTTCTACTCAAATGGACAGTGCTTAGGTCTGAGTTTGAAACACAACTATCCGAATCCCGTTTTGAATGAGCGATTTCACCCGCACCTATAAATATAAGGTTTTCTGGCAGAAAAATTAAGTTTATACAAAAACATACGGAACACCATGAACAGAACAAAACCATTTATGAATACACTACAATTTCTCTTAAGAAAACATCTAATAATAAACTAAATAGACCTAAATATCTACCATACATTTTTTTGACAATGCCTGATTATAGGTCAAATATATCTAACATAACTTTCATATATATTTCTGGACAATAAGTAGTCCAAATAGTCATAAATCCTTTCATATATGTTTATGGAAAGTACCAGTAATATGCCAAATAGATCTAAATATCTACCTTATTTGTTTTTTCTAAGCAATACTTAATATAATGCTTAATAATACTATTAGGCACTATTTTATTTTATTTGCTGCAGAGTTGATCGATTAAACTCCTTTTATATATAATTATGGCATACTTAATAAGTAGTCCTACGATACACGGAAATCACTCAAGAATGTTGACTAAAATGTGATAATTGGACATAATTCGACTTATAAGAAACTTCCAAAGAAATGTCGAAGGACGTTTGGATATATAACTAACAAATGTAATTACGTAGGAAGATGAATTCATCCTATTTGCTATGAAAATGTGTTCATAATAGTATCTAGGTACTTGCTGGTACGCATTATGGCCTTTCTTATCCGAATTCTTTTTTTTTAAATTCATTAAATATTTAGTTTCCTACATAACGAACGTGCACGTAATTTGACCACTGGTGCATGCAAATTCTTTTATCTCATTCTTTACTTCATTCATTCATTCATTCATTCATTCATTCATTCATTCATTCATTCATTCCATTTACCCTTTCTCTCTGTTCTTTTTATTGTTTTTTTTTCCCATTAATGCTTTCACTCTTTCATTCTTTTACTCTTTCTTTCTCTGTTTATTTCTTTCTTTCGATCTTTCATTTATTCTTTCTCTCTCTTCCTTTACTTCATTCTCTATTTTTTTCATTACCTCATTCTTCCTTTCTTTCTTTTATCCTCTCTTTCATATTTATTATTTTCATCATACCTTCCTTTGGAGGACTTACACACCCTAAGGGATATTAGATCTAATGTCCTAGGTCTGGAGCAGGAACGCTCAACTACACGACATTCAGACGTAGGCTTCCTTGGATCTGCAGTTGGCCACCGCCGAAGACAGTGCAGGACAGTACAAGACAATGAATAAATACCCAGATCAATGGTCGAAATTTAAGATCTCCTACCCTGCCGGGAATTAAACGCGGATTGTCTGCATGGAATATTGGGATTCTACTGCCCACGCCAAGGCGACGGATCAATTCATTTTTTGTCTCTAAAATATATAAGACTATGAAATGCAGTACTTCGAATATTTAATAGTAATGGTATATCTCAATTATGGTCTTCTTCTTGTCTTCTTGTAAGCCCATGTTTCCCTTAACAGATATTTAGGCGTTCTCCCCCTACAAGGAAGAATTTGAACCATACTAATTTAGTTACACTTGTTTTCGTATAGATGTCATTTGAGTGGTCCGTGATCAGCGTTCCGCCTCATACTGACATCTAGGACGGGAAAATTCGATAAATTTTGCTTAGAGGCCTTTTCATTCAGGCTTAAGGATCTTTTACGAGCCTGAAAATCTTCAGACTCGGAACTCACAGCTAAAAGTCCCTCCCGGAGGACTTGCTCCGTGGATTTTTCCATCCTAAAAATCCATCGACCCCGGTCGGGTTTGAACCCGCGATCCTCGGGACTAGAGGCAAAGGAGCATAACCACTAGTCCACCGTGGCCGATTATCTACGCTGCCAAAAATATTCCCAGTTTAGTATAATAAATAACGATGAAATCATTTGTATTGATTGTTTACTTACTTGTTCACGCTTGTTCATTAATGATAGTTAAAAAAACTAAAACATCACGCTTTATTAGAAAACCGAACTAAAAAATTGAAAAATAATTTTAATTTCCAACATGCTTGGGATAAATAATTTTACCATCAAAAGCGTGGGTTGCTTTTTATCAATTAATATATTTGATAATAAACAGATATTGGTAAAAGTAAAGTCTCTAAGAAGAAAATGTAAAAATCACAAAAAGCACCCCACGCTTTTGATGGTAAAATTATTTATCCCAAGCATGTTGGAAATTAAAATTATTTTTCTTTTTTTTTTAGTTCGGTTTTCTAATAAAGCGTGATGTTTTAGTTTTTTAAAACTATTATTTATTTTTTAGTTTTAATATTTAACAGAATAAGATAAAAATGTAAATATCTTTAAATTCGATTCTATTGTAGTATGAGCTGAAAGTAATACTCTCCTAAAAAAAAGCTCCCAGCCGGATTTGAACCAGCGACCTATGGATTAGAGAAATTATATACCACTAGAGTGTACCGCTGTACCAACTGAGCTCTTACAACGATTGACTAAAAAGTCGACAAGTCCGCAACCTATTATACCAGTTTTCATTTTTTTTTATTTTCTGACGATTCTGGCCAGGATTCTAGAAACAAAATATGAAATTATTGTATTGTCACGAGTCCTTTACAAGTACACAAAGTTTCAAGTCGATCCAATGTTCCTCAGTGGGTGAAAATCGTGTTAAAAAATTCCGTTACATAGATACAAAGACACTTTTTTTTTATTTTTTGATGATTCTGGACAGGATTTTAGAAAACAAATATGAAATTATTATATTGTCACGGGTTCTTTACACGTATACAAAGTTTCAAGTCGATCCAATGTTTCTAAGTGGGTGAAAATCGTGTTCAAAAATTCCGTTACATAGATACAAAGACACTTTTTTTTTATTTTCTGATGATTCTGGCCATGATTTTAGAAACAAAATATGAAAGTATTATATTGTCACGGGTCTTTTACAAGTATGCAAGTTTCAAGTCGATCCAATGATTTTAAGTGGGTGAAAATCGCGTTAAAAGATTCAGTTACATAGATACAGGTCAAGCTAATATAAAGCGTGTAAAAATAATGAAATTCCATGTGATATATTGATTTCCGTGAACTATGGTTGCTGTACTCGCCTCTGGTTTTGAATTTCTCTGAATTACAAAATACTGCTGTTTGTAGAAAGTTGTTTCCTCATAGGTCCTATCTCTGTATGCCGCTTCTTTACTGATTCACATATCTTCCTCAGAACTTTTTTTTACATATATTTAGTTTACTTTTCAATTTAACCCACTATCCTGCTACTAGTTTGATCATTATATTTAAAAAATATATTATTATTATGCAATGAATAAAATACTTCTACTTTAAACCAACTTAAAACATAGTAAAGGGTAAGGTTTGGATAATTTGTGATAATTCGCATAATTTTAAATTCCCTAAAAGTAACGAATTTTACATTTCTAAGTTTAATTTCTGTGCATTTAGACTTAATAACGTTTACTATACATATTTTTTTTTAATTTATGGATCTGAAGCTGGGATGCTAAATAAGGATAATATTTATGCCTAACGGACTTTTTGCAGTTGAATTTTGGACCAAAAATGAAGCTTATTTTCTAGTCAATATTCGGAATACAGACCATGTGTATTCGGAGAATATAACGTTTTAGCTAGCATGATAATACCATGGCGAGCTTTCAGAATTAATCATCACGCAGTTACCTAAAACTAACTACATCACTAGCACTATCGAACTCGGAGATTCACAGCCGCGCGGACATAAACTTACCATACATCCCAATCCTGAGATAATGTACGGAAAATTTTACCCCACTGGAACCCATGTTCACGTTTATTGATAGTTGTATTTTTATGGTGAAAGATCGTCACTCTTTCGACCAATGTACTCTTTATCGTCTGGCATATTACCTTTGACCCGTCAACACAGATAATTATTTTGGCAGCAATACTACCGCGCGGCATAGCTCTCGGGGTCGTTTAAGCACTGTGCCACTCCACTATGACAAGGTAGATACATAAGGACTTTATTAGACTAAAAATAAGACACATACAATGTTATTTACAAAAATATGAGTCGCACGAGCAGTACGTGCTGTTGACAGTCTGTTACAATAAGTTAATGTTTGGTAATAATATACTTAAAGCAAAAAAGAAAACACAATAATATTACAATTACATAACAATATAATTACATTATACATTAAGTTGGTTATGTAGATTTATTAAGAATTAATGGTATTGCAATTTGTTAACATATTTATTTATTCATGAATGAGTGTTCTTATTTTCCGAGTTTCGTCCCGAAATTTACCCAAGTTTATCCAATTTTCTGGGCTTACTAATAACTCGTAGCATGCCAATCTTTTACGATTTGAATTTAGAAATCTTTCCGGTAATAACTGATGCCTCCAATATTCCAAATCGTTACATTTTCCTAATATATGTATCTCGTCTTCAAAGCTCCCGCACACTGGACATATTCGCATATCGTGATCATCGCTAATTTTTAAAAATTTCCATGCCCCTAGCCTAAACCAAGCAAGCCCTGATCTCTCTTCAAATTCGAGATGAGAAGGTAAAGATACCATCGGAGAGATATTACGAGAATATCTCCCTTTACCGTACTGACTTACGATTCTGAGAAACTTAATTGTGTATCTTATAAATTACAGAGAATGACATACTATTCTGAAATACTTAATTATGCACCTTATATATTTTTTTTCATGTGAACTAAGTTGTGAAATGATGTAATAAGGTTATATAGAGTACAATGCATTCCGAGTCTGATTATTCTTGTTGCATTGTAGCAGTAAACGAAGGAAACATGTTATCTCACACAAAACCGCAGTTTGCGAAATCTAGGAGCGCTATGCATTTAATTTCAATCTTAATTCAACACACGTCTCTCTCTCTCTCTCTCTCTCTTTCTCTCTGTATGTCTTTCTGTCTCAACCACATTCTCCGTACTTGAGAGTATACATTCAAGTCAAGTGTACTGATATGTTCTACATACCAGAACACGTTCGTCGGAAATAAACAAACAAACAAACAAGAGAGAATTCTAGTTCTTTCGTTGAGAAGTTTACCTTATTCAGTCATGATAAGAACACGTTTTGTTTCCTGTATTTATTTCTACGTAATTTTCGCTTCTTTATACGGAATGGAAACAGCTATACCGACAAAACTTCAGTAGTTGTTTTGTTTTGGCAAGTCAGTTGCGATTCATTAGGCTTAGGCCCTCCAACCAGGAACATTACTTAGAAGTACTCACCACTGAAGATGCCCTCCGAAGTTGAAGGAAAAAGTTTGGAAGAAACACAAGTCATGGACCACGGCCTCATAGCCCAGGATCTCTTTGTATTTTGATTTCCGGCCTGCATTCAAGTATAAAAAACGTTATTATTCACCAGCCAAATATATAGCTGTTAATAACATACTTATATCTCACGCACTATAATGACAAGAACCAACTGTGCGGGCAACGCGGATAGGGTAAAGAGGTGTCAGTAGAAATGACATTATGTGGGAATAACCTAGTATTTCCACACTAATGTTGTTCTATATCTCCGCGCTAGTTTGCCTAGAGTGAATATGGCATAGGACATCCAATTGATGATGACTGATTTACGCTCTTTATTATATATATGTATGTATGAAACCAAACGCCATTCCTCTCTGTCCATCCATTGAACTTCCTCCAATCCTCTGATAATCATTGCCGCTTGCACACCTTATATATATACAAAGGAGTGCGATTTCACGTGTATTAATCAGAACATTTTCTTTGTTTTAGGTGAGGTTTTCGCTTCTCTCTCAGCAGTGAAATTTCATTAATTTGGTAATGTAATTTACATTTATTCATTTAATATCATTGTATTAGTGTTACAGAATTAAGAAGCGCCAGTTTTGTTCAGTGTTTAGTTCATTAAGGTCTGTCAAAATAAATTACTAAATTTCAAATTTAACTTATTTCTAAATAAAGTTTCAAGTTTTAGAGAGGTTTTATGTTGAAATCTTCGCAGTGAACAATCCAGCTATCTCCATAGTTGTATCCCCTATGTACTATACATAATATTGACTTGTACGCCTAATGGCAACGTTTGAGGTACATATTAGGGATATCACAGGTTAAATATCTGAGTGACTAACCGATATAAGCACACTTTATAGTAAACAAACACATAAACATATACACGTCTTATACTCCTCTCTGTACACAATACAAGAATAGGCCTACATCCATCATCTATGTAAAATTGGTCTGCCGAAGTTGTACGTAAATTGAAAATAGACCGCATTAACGCCATCTATCCGCCCAGCGCGTAACTCGAAACACAAAAAGTGCAGTGAGTGACTTTGGAACTCACTATACTATAAAACCTATGTATCCTATTTTTTTTTCTTTTTGTTAGTCATAGAGGTAAGCTTAAATGGTGAATTGAATTTTTGTTAAACACTAAAATAGGCCTATTATATCTTAGTTAATACTTTTGTTTCTTTAATTATTTAAATCATATCCATTTCACCAATAACTTTATGGCTTAAGGAGCCTGTTTGGGAGGCTGTGAAGGGAACGGGCATATTCATTTACTTATTTCAAGTAATTACAATATTTTTGGGAAAAATATATTCTTGCTCAATTCTTAATTTAAACTTTCTCTAACGTCCGTATTCTTGGCTTAGTTTGTCTCATACTGCACTACACTATCTTCAGAGTGAGCCTGGACTACGCTGCTTTTGTAATCCTAGGATCATGTCGAAGTACGGCAGTGTTAATCCCGTTGTATCTCTCGATGAGCTAAAACCAAACATTGAACCAGAAGTGTTTTGAAAAAATGATAATTTTTGCGAAATTTTAAAAGTGTTTGTATATCACGTCTTGAAACCCGGTATGGCTGTTTTTCACAATGTAGACAGCGAAAAGGTGAGTTGCAGCTCAGCCGTTGAACATAGATTGCTGACATTTCTCTGATTTATTTTATCTTACCCAAGGAATTCAGAGGTTCAGTGCAACATTCACTAAGGCCCTCCACTCTTTCATCTATCTATCGATATGTGGATGGAAAAAAAGTCAGTATTCCAAATTAGTTTTTCATACAAGATAGACATAATGCCTTTAGTAGTGCAATTCATCAAAACATTGCCACCTTTCTGTAAAAACTATGTAAGTCCCATTTTTCTCAAATTTTATATTAAGGTAAAGTCGCCAAATAAGAGATAGTCTCCTAATAAGAGATACCTTATTATCTAGTCCATGAACAGCTGTCATCTGATGTTTGTAACAAAAATCTGAGCTTTGTACTATTATAGCACCGTGGTCTTTGTTTGGAGTCACTTGGTTGATTGAAACGAAGCAGAGAAGGATGTGTTTGTTTTCGCGACAATTGAATTTTTGTAGTGACGTTATTCAAAGTTGTGGATAACTGTGAAGGCAAGTTCTGATATTAATTTTACTTATTTTCCCGAAAAGCTCATGAAATGCAGATTATTATAAACTAGAGTGATTATAAGTGACACAATTTATTACAGTCTGACCAGCCACGGAATTGGCGACCGTGCCGTTGCCTAATAAGAGATACTTGTGGTTCCAAATAAGAGATAGGGTCTCTTATTTAGGAACCAGAAGTTGTTTCACTGACATATGCAGATTCTCCTGTATACAAGTGCGCTACGTTTTCTTAAACAAATTCATATCGTTTGATAAATACGCGATTTAACTTTATAAAAATAAAGTGGTCACATTATAGGCCCTTAGAGGTCATTTAGATAGCAGAAGGTTAAGGTTTCTTCTGTTTTTCTAGAAAATCGGACCGAGGAATCAACCGGGCTGTCACCCGGGCTGCTACTCTACAAAATTTCGATCAATGCATTTCGAAAGACAGGGCTTGTTCCGTGCAAACAGGAACATTTTTTCTGATAGCGATTTTGCCATCCACACCGGAGATAAGAGTGATGCAATCGTAATTCCTGATTCAGGGACTCTCATGGGTCCTACTGATGTGTCACCACTCTCTCAGATCCAACAACCATCAATAAGTGGAGAACCAGAAAAAAGGAAAGGCAGAACCGGAAAAGCAGCCCTTCTGACAGGCAGTCCGTATCGCCAAGAACTAAAGGACAGTTTGAATAGAAGCAAGAAAGTAAAAGGAACTGGGTGTAAGAAGCAACTTTTTCAAAAAGCAAATTCAGTAAAATCTAAAAAGTCTCGGTTAAGAAAACGCCAACTGAGTTCTTCAAGCGAAGAAAACAGACACGGAAATGGAATCAGGCGATGATGATTCAGAGTTTGGTGCTGATGATGAGTGTTTATTTTGCCACTGGATTGTATTCAGAGGACACATGAGGTGAAAAGTGACTGTCATCGCTGGGCTAAAGAAGATTGCGGGGCTCATGAGGAACCATTCGTCTGCTTATTTGCTCAAAGAAGCAAAATTAATTATCTACTCTGAAAAGACACAATTAACATGAATAGTGAAATTAATTATTAGTTTGTGTGTGATAAAGTGTTTTTGTTTTGAATATACTGGATTATTTGAATGTTTTTGCTAAAGATATAGAAGCAAATGTAGGTATCTCTTATTTGGAACCCTCTTCGAAATTTTCAATTTTTACAATTCTTATTGTTCTTAGAGTTTTTTTAAAATACTTACTATGTAACGAGGTTTTATTTTATGGAATATCAAAATAAAGAATATGAAACATGTATTATCATTTTTAAATGTAATAAATCAGTTACCATTCTGATACAGAAGCGATTTTTCAAAAGGTATCTCTTATTTGGGGCCTTTACCTTATAGATATTAAACAATATTTTGGCTACATAACTTACGAACTACACCCTAATGATCCTAGAGGCGATATGACTTGGATTTTATAGAGCATACAATTCGGAAGGTCGAGGATTCGAGTCCCGCTGGGGTCAGGATTTTTGAACTAACCAAAAGCTTCTGGCGGCACTATGGCCCTGGGGTCGACTCAGCCTCTAACATACATGGGTACTAGACGACTAGACGCTTGTTCTGGGGGTAAAGGCGGTCGTCACGCAAGACTAACAATCCAGCTGTCATCAAGTG
Organism: Diploptera punctata; assembly: GCA_030220185.1. Lineage (NCBI taxonomy): Eukaryota > Metazoa > Arthropoda > Insecta > Blattodea > Blaberidae > Diploptera > Diploptera punctata. The sequence goes on from JASPKZ010002700.1 coordinate 1,391,446, forward strand.
TCGATTGTCTAGAAAATGTCGGAGTCTTAACTTTCTACTACCCCAAGGCCCTCCTAAGGCCTGTAGTGGGATCACTTTACCTTTATAAATAAGAACTAACTAAAAATGACGAAATATTTTTTCTCTCCTGTAAAATTTGCTTTTTATTTTAACGTGCTTTTTAAAGAACTTTGATGGAATGTAATCTAGGACTAATTTGATATGACTTATACATTCCGCGCATACATATGCGTTAGTGTTTTTCGTAAACGTGCAAAAAGCTTTACTGCAAATGATATTTATCTTAAGAAAGCATTAAACGTTTTTTTTTAAATTCTAAGAAACGTTAAAGTTTATTTCAGTTAATTCTCTACGTCTAGATTGCGTTTTAATGATAACTAATCTATTGCATCCATTAATTTGCAATTCAATTACATCTTAAGAAAGACTAATGAGTTGTCAGAAACAGTTGTATCCTGTGCAAACTATTAACTTCAAACTCAAGTTTAAATAATCCTTCACATAACGAATGTCTCAGACTGAAACCTCTGATTGAAATCCAAGAGGTTCCGGGTTCAATTCCAATGAGATCAACCTAACACGGATCATCCCTTATTTTCCTCAATTAAGGTAAATTTCACTGCCAGCACTCATTCCATCATAATCTGTATTTAAAGTTTTTGTGTCATGATCCTTTCCTTTTGATGTCGCTGGTGTTTGTGATGTAGCGATACGTATAACTCAACTGTAGTAAATCGATTATTATTTAATGACGGATTCGTTAATGCCAATTTTAAGCGTTCACACTATTGCCAGATTTCTTCTACTATCTACCTCCATAGTTTAACATTTAAAGTTAACCTTTCTGGATTGCATACCAATCTATTTTAATTTCATAGTCTTCTTCTCTTCTTAAACATAATTTGTAGGGTTTTCATCCTGTTTATTTCCAAAATCACTCCTCGGAGGAAGATGTATTGGATGTGCATTCATGGTCTATCCATCTCTTGGCTGGTTTTCCTCTTGTTCTTCTCCCGTCCATTGGTCTATCTTCTTTAGCTCTTTTTGCAAGTCCGTTTTCTTCCATTCATTCCATATGTCCCATCCAATATTTTCGTCTATCTGTAATCGTGGTTTCGTCTAAGAGATCGTAGAACTGTCCATTCCCTATCCCTTCTCTATAAAATACTTCACACATCATCGCCTAATTATTTATCACGCCGCTTCATCAGACTATCCGACACACATAATCTTGACACTCGATCCCATCAGCACATTGTCCTTTATATCCCGCCTCATCACACTGTATATTATTCATTATCTTTTACGGTGTCACTTACCAAAACATGGAATTCCCTTCCACCCTATGTCAGAGACTGTCAAACTATAACATCCTTCAAAAACAAACTAAAGGATTATTTAATAACAAACTGACTTATACACCTCACTGATAGTATTCTTTTAGCAATATTAATATATTTAATTATTTATGTAAATAATATTAAGAATAACAAATATTTTTATTTGTTTTGTTTTAAATATTGTATAATCGTAAAATTAGTTTTCTATATCTCATTATTTTCCTGTTTTTTATATACACTAGACAGGGACAATTTAATATGTCTTGCTTGTATACATTTTATTATTAGTTTTAGTCTTAATTTTAACTAATATTAACTGGTTGTATTATAGATCGTAATATGTATATTAGATATTATCTTTTGATCAAATTTTTACTTAGTGTTTAATATTAGAGTTAATTAAGATTGTTATATTCTTATGTAATATATGTTTGTCCTGGTGAGTGGAAGAGAAGGCCACATGGCCTTAACTCCACCAGGCTAAATAAATAAATCTTAAAAAAAAAATCTTAATAAATTTGGTTATGTCTTGAATATGACATTTGTTCCTAATTTCTGTGTTGTGTGTTTTATAAAATAATGTTTTCCCCTGAATAGTTCTTAAGATTTTCATTTCACATGTGCTTATTATTTGTTTAGTTTTTGTTGTATCAGCCCTAGTTTCTGCTCCATATACGATAACTGGTGGAACTATCGTTTTGTATATGCGGGTTTTGCTTTCTATTGACATATGTTTGTTGCGCCAAATTAAATCTTACATATACCCTGATATTTGTTCTACTTTATCAGCTTGTTTATTTACTTCTTTCATTAAATGTTTAGTGTTTGTTACTAATACACCTAAATAATTAAATTCTGATACTTGTTCTATAATTTTTCTTTCCACTTCTAATTTGCATCTTACTGGTTCTTTTGATATTGTTAAGCATTTTGTCTTATTCGTGTTAATTTCCATATTGTATTTTAGTTTCATAGTAAAGTGTTATATTTTCTTATTCTGTAACGTTCATTATGCCTATTCAAATAACATGTTTTCAGTAGAAAATAAAGTTATAGGCTCTAATATCTTGTGAAATACAACTCATAAAAACATGAACAATGACCTATTTCCCTAGATTATATTCCTGATAATATTACAAATGATTTCCGTACTCAAGGAAACAAACGTAAAGTGGCATATAACGAGATCTCAACTAGACAACACCGCGGGGTGGAGAAGTAACTGCTTTAACACCCTCCCCCTTTTAATGCATGGCAATACACTCACATCAGTCATCTATCCTTCTGAAGAAAATAGAGTAATAAATCCAAAGGTATCTTTAATTGAAATGTGTGGATGGATTGGGATTTTATCAATTTTACTATTGCGAAACAAACTGATTTCCTAAGATAATGTAATCATACGTACGTTCCAAAACATTAACATAGTTATTGCTCACACTGATATTAGTTCTTTCAGTTCAACTGTATTAATATTTCGTAGGATTGAAATAAAAATCAAATTAATTTAAAACTAATGTAGTCAAAAATAATTTAGGACCTACAATAAAATGAAAATAATACCATGTGCTGTATAAATAAAAATAAGAAAATTCAAGTAGTCCACCATATAGAGCCTACTTATTAATATATCACAAGTATTATCATTCAAATAATTTTTTTTAAACACATTATGCAAAATATATATTAAAGTTTACTTTGAAAAAAATAACTTTTATTGCCTATGTAGAGGTACAATACTAATGAAATTCATTGTTTATAACCGTTGACTGGATAGTCATAAAATAAAATAAAGTTAAAATATATACCTTCTTAGGTCATTTCCGTTATCCTCAACTTATAAAAATATATGTATGCTTTTTTGTTTAAAGACCTTTCAGAATCTATTCCATCTTTAGCAGGCCTTTCTTCGCCACATTTATTGAAGTTCTCGATGCTGGTCTTAATGTAGTGTCACGGACAACACTACATTAGGGCGGAATTCATGAAACCACCAAGTCGCAAAGAGCGACTCATTCCCCCTCTCTATGACGTAGAGAGGGTTAGAGTCGCTTTTTGCGTAAAGATGGTTTCGTGAATTCCGCCCTAAGACCAGTCGAGAACATCAATAAACGTAGCGAAGAAATGCATGCTGAAGATGGAATAGAGATTCTGAAAGGCCTTCAGACAAAAAAAAACATACATATCTTTTTATTAATTGAGGACGACGGAAATGACCTACGAAGGTGTATATTTTAACTTTATTTTATTCTATGTAAAGATAGACAAAAAAAAAAAAAAACGTTCAATTACACAAACGTTTAACGTCAGTCCGAATATTCATGGAAATAACTGTATCTTCGCGTTAGATTCAAATATGTTGCTAAATAAGTCAGTTCTTTTTGTCATTAGGGTTGGGGTTATACAGTTTGTACAGTGTGTATCAAAATAATTGTTCCTAGTTTTCTAACATACGAGTAATTTAAGACAGTTTAACATTTCAAGTCATATGTAGGTTGTGTTTGTGTTTTCTATTCCTTATCGTGTGTTTTATGTAGGTGGTGACTGATTTTAAATTTCTATTGATACCGGTATTATGAGGTGGTGATTATGATGAAATGAGTTATAATAATGAAATTCCAACCCAGAATTTACTTTGACGAGTGAGAAAAACCTCAGTCCCGAATACGAGTCTCAAATGCTACTGTCTTAGCAAACTCGGACGATTGTTCAGTTTTCTTAGCCTTATTACAGGAAGAAGCAAAGGCAAAAACAAGGTGTATGCAAATAATAATAATAATAGATCATGGGTTGATTAGTGCCTTTGACATCGTCCGATTCCTAATAGCCAATTTTGTCGGTCCATCCAATCTCCTGATTGTAGATGTTTCTCCTTCATGTATAAATATATTCCCTGACTCCAGGAGGTTTTAGGTCTTCCTCTGCCTCGTCTTCCCTCAGGTTTCCATCCCAAAACACATTTTCGTAGCCGATCTTCTTCCATTCGCTGGAATGTCCGTACTATATAATAATAATAATAATAATAATAATAATACATATCGAAAAAGGAGAGGGGAGCAAGATAACTTACAGTAAAATGGGATTCATGAGATACAGGCTACAACAGGGTAAACCAAATGGGATTACAAACGAAACGAGAATGTCTTAAAGTAACTACGTTTAGAACCAATCATTAAGTAAATAGGCCTATATGAATACCAGAACAACTGGATGGATCATTTGCGACGAATGAGTTTAAATAGTTCCCAAAACCATGCTTCGTTATTCCCCATCAGAGAAGAGATCTCAGGGCCGCCAAAGGAAGCGCTGGATATAAAAACTCTAATCTAAGACTTGTATGGTTTAATAAGAAGAAGAGATAAATGTCGATCTTGGTGAATTAATTTCGTCAATTTGTATGGGCATAAAAATCGTATGTATGGCTTCCTTCGCAGGAAATTCGTGTGTTCCGAGCCGTAGATTTGTGCCCATATTTAAATTTCTTCACTAATGATTTAATTGTAAATAGCGTCATATAATAAAGCATTAATCAAATAATAATATAGTTTAAAACGAACCACGCTCTGCCAAACCAATTGTGGCGAGTATTTTAGAACACTAACCACGCTCTGCCTAACTATTTGTCGCGTATTATTATTATTATTACCCCGCTCTGCTTTAACTATTAGTACGCAGAGAGAGATTACGATGCTGCTACCTTCCGGGATCGCTGGGTTATGGTAATGCTGTATTTTAGTAAAGTGTTCCAAATATCTAATGAAGTTATTTACAAGAAAACAGCCTGCCTCGGGCCCATAGAAGGCGGCTAACCATTCATCTTTCTTTCCTAATTGAATATGCATATAAATATGAATACTGACTATAACTTGCATGGACTGAACTAACTTCGTCATAGGATAGAGAATGATAATAACTCTTAAATAATACCAAGGGCGTAACATAAAAGATAAGCTTTTAATAAGAATATAAGTGTGGATTATATAAAAGACAAAATAATGAGTACATAACAAAAATTAATCTTTGATCCATCGATCAAGCACAAATAATAACCAAAATATAACAGAACAATAACGTACCATTTAAACTATCACACGCACACATGTCTAAGTCTTATTGGAAATCCTTCTTCCATGTTTGCTTAGACAAAATCAACTCTAACCGTCCCTCGGTTACAATCCACTTGCTCATCTTCTTATTCACCATGTTATCCTCGCAAGTTCATGGTGCACTTGAGTTGGATTCACCCACTGAATCCCCTTTCTAAAGAACCAAACGCCACTTAGTGAGCCGATCGAATGATGAAGTCCGTTGCGATAATCAAGCATTTATCAGGTTCGCGAATGGAAGGGATGTGCGCAGTAGAAATGCGCGAGGAAAGGGTAAAAAGGGAAGGGGTAACCACACGGAACACAGGAACATTGGCAAGCTTCACAAATGTTCTTCAGTAGGGAGGAGCACACAGATGTATAACTGAACCGAAAAAAGGCACTTTCGGTTCAATAGCTCTCCCTACACCCTCCGGGTAACAAAAGAGTCCATAGGCTTGAAGTAATGTCCAGAGAAGCAATCCCACGTTGGGAGGGGAACATAAGCACTATTGGATTCCAGCGGTAACTTCAAAGCAAATCTTCCATCGTCCCCAATATCACGATCACCACACCTGCTTTCATGTATACTATTCCAGCGCTGAAAAATATACTCCAATTGGCTTCAGCCGCCATAGCACAACATTGCGGTGTTCCAGGTGAAGACTCGGGTGACGATAATCATCGGATTGCCGGATCGCAATCCCGTTCCACCGCTTTCCAGGAATCCATAGTTCCAAAGCCACTATGTCGGTCAGCTGGGCACTCGGGGGTCGGCCGGATCCTCCAAGCGCTCGACTGCCGAACACTCCAGGCATACAGACTGTAGAACTGCCAATGTTTAAGGAAAGGTAACTGAAACAAAGAACAGGCGCAAACAGGAAAGCAGAACCATAGATATGCTAATTTAACATGTGTCATTATACAAAGTATTTAGCTTTTACATTCAGCTCTTTTCATTTATAACAAACATGCTTGAATTTACTCGATAGCATTACATATTTTTTGACCTGCCTAAGATGTTATTTTACAATGTGGTCATGGACGCCGACTAACTTCTACTTACTTTTTTCTAGAATTTAGTTTGCGTCACATTAGTAAGACCTGAACCACCTATACAGAAACTCATTCTAGTAACTCAAACATCGAAAAGAATGACACCATCAGCCCAAATACTTATATTCATCAGTATTATATTCTACTATCCCAAACGAGCATATATATATATATATATATATATATATATATATATATATAAACAAACTACGTAAACTAAGATTGACATTCTCTAGACAGATGCCCATACCGCTGACATTTCCAACATTGAAGATTCTTTATTAATATTTGTTCAGGCTGGGAGAGAGAATTCATATTATCTTTAAGCCACTGACGTAATGTGTTTACATCACCTTCAACTTCTATACCTAGCAGGCTTAATTCACGAACGAGCTTATCTTTGGATATTATATCGACCCAGCTAGGCATGTTTACTAAGTATAATAAACACAAGACGTAAACAATTATAGGCAAACGTAGTATTACATACATAAATCAGTCTCTGTTCTGGTATAAAGAAAGATGAGTTGATGTTTACGTAACATAAAACAAACACGTAAACTAATGCTTAATGACTTCAACTTAAATACAGCATATCTTTCAATATGAAAAACACAAAGCGAATGCCTTGCTACCATTTTTGGGCGCAATTAAACCCAAAAAACCAAACCCTTAACCACGCTCTGAGAAACCAGTTGTGGCGAGTAGTTTAAAACGAACCACGCTCTGCCAAACCAATTGTGGCGAGTATTTTAGAACACTAACCACGCTCTGCCTAACTATTTGTCGCGTATTATTATTATTACCCCGCTCTGCTTTAACTATTAGTACGCAGAGAGAGATTACGATGCTGCTACCTTCCGGGATCGCTGGGTTATGGTAATGCTGTATTTTAGTAAAGTGTTCCAAATATCTAATGAAGTTATTTACAAGAAAACAGCCTGCCTCGGGCCCATAGAAGGCGGCTAACCATTCATCTTTCTTTCCTAATTGAATATGCATATAAATATGAATACTGACTATAACTTGCATGGACTGAACTAACTTCGTCATAGGATAGAGAATGATAATAACTCTTAAATAATACCAAGGGCGTAACATAAAAGATAAGCTTTTAATAAGAATATAAGTGTGGATTATATAAAAGACAAAATAATGAGTACATAACAAAAATTAATCTTTGATCCATCGATCAAGCACAAATAATAACCAAATATAATAGAACAATAACGTACCATTTAAACTATCACACGCACACATGTCTAAGTCTTATTGGAAATCCTTCTTCCATGTTTGCTTAGACAAAATCAACTCTAACCGTCCCTCGGTTACAATCCACTTGCTCATCTTCTTATTCACCATGTTATCCTCGCAAGTTCATGGTGCACTTGAGTTGGATTCACCCACTGAATCCCCTTTCTAAAGAACCAAACGCCACTTAGTGAGCCGATCGAATGATGAAGTCCGTTGCGATAATCAAGCATTTATCAGGTTCGCGAATGGAAGGGATGTGCGCAGTAGAAATGCGCGAGGAAAGGGTAAAAAGGGAAGGGGTAACCACACGGAACACAGGAACATTGGCAAGCTTCACAAATGTTCTTCAGTAGGGAGGAGCACACAGATGTATAACTGAACCGAAAAAAGGCACTTTCGGTTCAATAAATTTAATTCACTATTTGCCTTGACGACTAAGGAAAATCATGAATATAGTGAGATTGTCAGTCCAGAATTTGAGTCTGAGACCTGTTGTAAAACTAATATCAAAATCTACTATCAGAATATATTCTTTCTTTGTTCTTAATTGTGTTTATGACAGTATACCATGTGATGTGGTAGATAAGTGAAGGATTATTTGCGCTGTTTGTGGATATAGAATTACAGTTATAAATATTTACATTGCTGTATGTTTCGCTTTCTTGATTTGTCATTCTACAAACTTGTGTTTGTCACGAGTTTGTTGATTTCACTTTTACAGCAAATGTTGAAATAGTAGTTTGTAAAGTATTTCCCTATTTCGATGCGTCGTTATATATTCGGTAGAATAGCGGTTTTTAAATCTTTTACTTGGATCTGGATGTATATCCCTTGTATTGTGCTATTTACGACTGTGGCATTAACATCCGAACCACAGACTCTGGTAGCCTCACCAATGTAGGAAGACATTTTATTTTATGATTCTGTTTAGTGTTTCTTATGCGTTATGCAGAATTCCAATAGGCCTCGTGGTCTAGTCGAGTGCATACTTTGGGGTGGTATGGGACATGCGCTAGTTCCAATCACCACGACGGAAGAATTTTTCTCATGAAATTCTGGTCAGAGTGGAACCGGTATCTACCTAGCATCGTGAGGAATTTGGATATCTCAATAAATAGTGGGCCCAGATTGAGAAAATCAGCTATAACAGCTGGGAGACTCGACAGTCAGACCACATGTAACTTCTACACTAGCTGGATGACAGTTTTACCGCTTTAAATCACATGTAGATTTGAAGTCAGCAACCAGCTCTTAACCAAGATCTTCGTGCCATGGTGCTTAGTTTGTAATCTTCTACTTGGGTATAAGTACGTATTTGCCTCTTCTCTTGTGAATCCTCTCCAGTTTTTGGCGATGACATAGTGCCAGACATGTCCCGGTCCCTTTGTCTGAAGTTAACATTTCGTTCAATGGCATGCAAGAGTGGCAAATTTTTAACTTCTAAACTTCCTAGAAAACTGCATTAAAATAAGAATAACAATATTAGATCGTCTTTTAACTCAAATATTAAACAAAATATTTTTTTGGGTTTAGTTTTTAAACATATAAGGGGAATAGAATATTTTTTTATTAAAAAAATTATTGATGTGCCACTGTTACACCTGTTAGAAAAAAAAGGATGAAAGGCAAAGTTGTGTCGGTTTAAAATAATCAACAAAACCAATTAAGTAACTATTTTTTTGTTTTATATGTTTTTATTGCTTCTTTCTTTCTTAGATAAATATAAAAACAATAAACTTCAGTCTTATAAAAGTAAAGGCGAACATCAAAACAAGGAGTGTGTATTCTTTAAAACCACAATAAAACATTGTTATAGTAAAAAAAGCAAATTATTTTGTTATCATGATTGTTATTCATCGTCAGTTTTTAAAACTTTCGTAGAAATAACTATAGCTTTTTTAATGACATTTAAGTTTACCAGGTACATTAGGTCTTCATGTTATTTCCTGGATATTTTCAATGAATTGCTGTAAATAATCTAGAGTACATTTTCAAAATGAGTTGCTCTTCTTTCTTTTTTCACTAAATTAACTTATCTAAATTCAGATTCTGCAATGAAAGACTTGTAGAAAAAATTCAAAGCATTTTCTCTCTGCTTTGAATACAGCTGCATCACTGAAATTAAAGATCTGACCAGATATATATTTTCAAAAATTAAAAGAGAAATCTGAGAACTCAACATTTTAAGTCCAAGAAATCACCATAGGTCATTTTAACAACATTGTAAGGCGTTCCTTGTTTTTTGGAAGTTTGAACTGCGGAAACATATTGATTTGTTGTAGGCCTATAAATTGAGCCGGACTTGAGATCAACTTCATTTGTCGATCCCTTCTGATTCTATTATTATTTCATTTCCATTAACTTTCCACGTTGAAAATCATTTTGAGAGTCTATTATAAGTCCACCTACATTAGTGGGAAAATTAGGGCGAGAAAATGGGCGAATTAGTGTACACGAGTTTTCGTTTAGCGTTCACTTGTTTGTTAGCGGGGTTTTTGTCATAAGTTGCCTACACTACCTTAGAATGATTAATATATATTTTACATTGTAAATATGGTGATTTTACTTTGAGCTCAACTTCTCACTTCTTTTAAGTTTATTTTATTTAAATCAGCGTACATATTTCTATCAGGTAATTATTCACACATTGCAACAATAAATTTTGGCTTTTATATTTTTTTATTTGAATTTATGTAGATGTTAGAGTGGCATAGAATCCCCAAAAACGCCATTAGGAAAGCCTAATGTAATGTAATGCAATGTAATGTAGTATTTGTATAGATCTTAGCAAACGGGAGCTGGATTCGTTTGGCTGAGAATAGAAACTAACGGGAGGACCATCATGTATGCGGTATTGAACCTATTGGTTCTATAAGCCATAGTGTTAGGATAAATACATTACTTCACTGTCAAAATGATCAGATGTATCTTCATCATAAGTAATGCCACGAGTGATTTCCAAATTATCGATAAATTCACGACTCACGAAGTATTTGTTAGGACTATTTAACGAATAAAATTAAACTGTTTACTCACAAATCATTATTTAAATGTACTTATTTTAAAAATATTTGTATATGTAATGTAAACGGCGAGGTTTGAAAACAAATGAGAAACGTTTGTTACGTTTCATTTGTTCATCACTGCAACCAGATCATATTTATTGCCAAATAGAATCGCAATATTGTAAGAATGCACCCTAGTGGAGAATAAATTAAACATCAAACTGTTTATAACCAAAATTATAGGTTATTAATTAATTTCTGATGTTTTATGATGTAAATATGTCAATTATATTTTTCTGGAACGTAAATATCTGGGAAATAATATTTTTAAGAAAATCCAAATAGTGGTTTTTTTTTTTTTTTGGTGGTATAATCAATTGCTACGAATGTTTTTTTCTATTATATCTCGCAAGCAGAATCTGGTTACATTCGTGCACTATATATACAATCTGGGAGCCACTTGATAAAATTAAAGTGATAAAATCGAGGTGAAAAACGACTATGACTGACTGTAAATCAAAATTCATTGACTCCCATTTGGGGAATGAGTTATATAGTCTAGATTAGAACGTTAGGCGACGTTAAAACCCATTAGTAAGAAATAATTAGCGGATCTATTGTGTTTATATAATAAGGCTTATAAGATGAGTAATGCCACTCTAGAAACCTATCGGAAATTGTAATTAAAATTACAAATAACAATAGAAAATTATGAAATATGAAGTAAAATTAATTTTTAACTGGATGACGTGCATAATTTTATCAATGAATAGCATCTGCTTTGTATCGCGTGTGTGTGAATCTTAAAATGCCAAAACAATGTCAGCTGTCCTTCAAACAATATTCAAATAGATAAACTACTTTTCAATTTTTAATCTCAGCTCACGTAAAATCCTGATAATTTTAAGTTACGATTTAATTTGACACGATGATAATATCAATCAGTAGTAGTCCACTACTGGTAACATCGTTATTTCGCACTTAACGAGCCAGCCTTTGATACCCGGACGAAATATTTCCTGGATACGCTTTTTAGGTATTTTCCTCACTTATAATCAGATATAAATGAAATTTTAGATAAAGTACTCAATATTAAGAACTTAATCTGGCCATCAAATTCACCTGTTAACTAACGCTACTATTACTACTCTTTCTTATAGTGGGATCACTTTACCTTTGCCTTAGCTACTACTAGGGGTACTGCCATTTTTGCTATTACGGCTACCAACATTTTTATACGTAATTCATATAAAAAGTATTGTGAATTTAATATTGATACTATTAACGCTACTACTTTTTAGAATTACTACTATAGCTGCTGCTACTAATAACATTATTGCCACTACTGTTACTAGGCCTACTACTAATTTTACCAATACTGACCTCATGCGCCCCACTGGTTGATTAGAATCGAATAAGTAAGATTCTCGAGTTGTATTCTTCGACAACTTTATACTTTGTAAAGATACAGGAACACGTATGTTTGAATAATGTCTTTCTTGTCTTATCTGCGAAATTTTCAATGCCAAGTAAAGGTCTTTCACTATTAAGTTATAGTACATGCATGTGTCAGGATCCAAATACTTAAAAAATAATAAGAAAAAATAGTAGGGCCTATAATGTAGATTTTGGAGATACCTTATATAAACACGAATGTTCAGACATAACATTCTTTCAGAAGATTTAAATATTATAGGTCTATTTAGACTGTCAGTTGGCTATTCAGAGCAACTTTTTTAAACACTTCTTTATTTCACACTGTTTTATTTCAGTACTTTACGATCTTTAAAATTATCTTTAAAATTGGTCGACAAAATGGAACATTACAGTGTTGTAATACAAAACGAACAACATGTAAATAAACCATGGAAAGCTAATTTACGAGTAAACAAGCGAAGTAATCCATAGGAGTGAAATTAATATAAATAACCACATATCATCAGCACCCATTTCATTACAAAGCTTCGGCAATAAAAATTAATTATTTAATTTTACAAATATGTATATATACACACACACACACACACAGTGTTTTGCAAAAAAAACACCGACAATGTAGGTGAGGTGGTATATTGGGGTATACTGATCATTTTTTAATAAGGTACCCATGTCCGGAAATGATGCATTTTCACACTATGAGTAGCTAACTTCTCAAGAGTTCCGTTAGTTGGATTTTAAGACTCAATACCTGACAATACTGTCACAGTCACATCGCGTTTTCAAAATATCCACCTCCATATGCAGAGCGTACATCGGCTGTGTAGTGATTGGCGCACACGTTCAAATACGCCTGGCCGCGTTTGAACTGTTTCTATTGCAGCGTGGATTCGGGCAATAAGATCCATACGTGACTCTAATAGACTGTTTCATGTCGCCCCACAAAAAGTAGTCTAGCGGATTAAGATCAGGTTACTGGTCCCCCTCGACCTGGATACATGGTATCTAAGTGCCTTCTCACATTGGCATCAAAACGAGCTGGAGCTCCGTCGAGTTGCAGCCACATTCCTTTGCTAAGCCATGTATCATAGGTTCCGTACCTCCTGTGGATGTTATCAAGTAATTCCTTCGAACTAACACTGATCTTGAGACATAATTAATTAGTCATAGTGTGAAAACGCATAATTTCCGGACATGGGTACCTTATTAAAAATGATCAGCATATCTCAATATACCACCTCACCTCCGTTGTCGGTGTTTTTTTTGCAACACCATGTATATATATATATATATATATATATATATATATTAACGGTTATCATAAAGATATGCAAATTAGCATGAGATAATCATAACTGTAATTCAACGGTTGTTAACGGACATTTTGGACATATGCATTAACTTTTATTCGCACTTTATTTTAAAATCATATCTTCAATATTATTTGTATGATACAGAGCTCGCAAGTAGATCATGTCTAGCATTTCAAGTTTGGAGAAAACAATATATTAGAAAATTATTAATCCAGAACTGATACTAGGAAGTATTCCAAAACTCTGTATGCAGTTACATTTTAGATTTAACTGAAATCATTGAGAAATGTAGTTACAATTATTTTAACAGTATTTTTTTTTTATCTTGTAATAAACGTAGCACAGTTTTCCGACTTGATTTATATACTTGTGCTCAGAACTTCCATATACCAGGAAGTTCATTCTGGACATATTTTAGAACGTTTTTTAATATTTTATATTGATTGTTGAATATGTATTAAAATAATGAAAATCGATATAATATGAAATAAAATTATATGAAATAATATATATAACTGGAATGGTGTCGGCCTGAAGGAAGAAGGAAAAGAAGTCCTCGAAACTTGTGGATCTAAGAAATAAGAACTGGAATGAGAACAGGAGGACTGGAGGACATTGAGTGGATGTATAGAGACAAGTGGAGAAGAAGAATAAAACTTTAGGCACAGAAAGATGTGTAAACATTAAAATTCTGTAAATAAATAAAAATTCTTTAGATCGGCCGCGATGGTCTAGTGGTCATGTTCCTTGCCTCTAGTCAAGTGTTCAAACCTTACCAGGATCGATTAAATTTTTAGGATGAAAAATAAAATCCAAGGAACAAGTCTTCCAGGAAGGACTTTAAACTGTGAGTCTCCAGTCTGTAGATTTTCAGTCTCCTAAAAGAATCTCAAACCTTAAAAGAAGCCTATGAGCAAAATTTACCTACCCTCCTGCATCCAAGTAATACATATGTTGCCTACTAGAGTCTCATTGAGACGATATGCAGGTCACATGGCATTTGTAGGGAAACAACCGTAACTAAATTAGCTTTGTCAAGAAACTCCTAACAAAGGAGCGGCTAAGGCTACACTCAAAGGGCCGTGAATAAAAAAAATTGAGATTGAGAGAGGCCATACGTTGCAAAATATTTACCAATTCGTTTAGAAATCCTGTCTTCACTTACGCTTTGTTTGTAAACATCTGAACAATTCTGAAGTTAATGGATTATTTCATGATATTGATGAAGGGACTGTTGAAAAATAGCTTTGCTTCTACACCCCGCGACATTGTATAGTTAAGACATCGCAGAATACCACTGTATATTTCTTTCTTTGCGGTATTTAATGTTGTTCGTCGGAAATATGTTTGTGCCTTATTAATTGTGAAATTCCATGGTTTTAGTTCCCGAGATTTTGAACTTTTTAAAAGGCTTTTGTAAAATATGTTCTGCGTATTATAAGTAATGGAATTTGCTTTCTCCCCCCCCAAAAGAAAGGAAATACATATACATTTATATTGCGCACGGGCCTGCTTGGCCGTACGTGTATTATTTTTCCATGAATAAAAAAAGTATTCATAATATAAACAAATACCTATATGGCTACACACCTACATAAAACATGTATCAAAACAATTAATATATATATATATATGTCCATCGCTGTGGTCTCGAGGTAGCGTGCTGCCTTGTCACGCAGCGGGCCCGGGTTCGATCCCCGGTCGGGGCAGTTTTTCTGGGTAAGACAGACGTCAGGAAAAACTTTAAGGCCCAAACTGTCCCCGAAATCATATGGCCATCATCATCTTTATCATTATCATCCTTCACCGGTGTGGAAAGCAACGGGAAGCTACCACACCTTTAATTCCCTAGTAAAGCTGCAAAGCATAGCTTGAAAATGCTATGATTGCAGTGAAAGACCTGCCCTCGGGCAGAATTACTATGGATGGATGGATGGATATATATATATATATATATATATATATATATATATATAATCTATGCATACACCACATACACATCTACACTCATCCATGAAAAGACCATATGTATAGATATATAAAGTCTCATCTTGTATATAGTAAGAGAGTGATTGGATAAAGGAGCTATTCTATAAGTATGTTATAAAATAAAGTTTTATTGAAGAGTAGATAAGTCTGCGTATTAGTATGATTAAGTCTGAATGTTAAGGGGACTTAGTTGGAAAAAGGAAAAAGTAACTTGTAATCACAAAATCGCAATTTATGAGTCTTAACTGTTTTTATTATATCTGGCTTTCTATATAACTTATAGCATGTAGTTCTGTAATATGTACTTTTCTCCATTCACCTGTCTGTTCATCTCTTTTTGGCCTAACATTTTTGCTAAGAACTTTATTCTCAAATACTCGTAATCTATATACAAAAACTATAAATTTACACTATTTAACACGCGAAACAGTCATAATGTCAGGTAACTAGAATCAGAGATTTATTTTTTATTACGAGATACTTTCTACTCCTCTTTATAGCCGACTTCCCTTAAAATATTGAGATAGGGAGAGTGAGAATTTTAAGCAATAATGCGAACGTTTACGATTAACAGTAACACCAAATAACTGTTCCAGTTATAGTAGCCACAGACAAATAATAATTAATTAATTTTAGGATTTTAGAGTGTTACTGTTGTCGACTATGTTTAGTTATCTTTGGTATTGTGTGGCATGACATAGGGTAATGTAACTTGCGTAATAATTAACTGAAGGGCGTGATGTCACCACAGTTTTCATTTATAAAATACAAAAACGCTCGGAAAATATTAGAATAAAAGTAGTGAATATTTAATATCTCATTAATGGGGAAATTACTAAGAGACTAAGAACAAAAGCAGCATTCATGTCTAACAGTCGTGTGGCCTCGTTTTTAGCTGAGATAAGAACTATTCTAGCATGGATGTATAAGTTGTTAGTTCCAGTAGTAGCCTATATTCGTGTTTCCCATCGCCTTTAAGCAAATTTTCTTGTTTTATATATTATATCTAATGCTCCCTGACTATAACATATTGTTAGAAAATCATTATGATAAAAAATTTTATAAACATTACACAAAAAATCAGAAGGCCTAGATGTCAGTACTAACAATCAAGAATGCTGTGAACAGTCATTAATATATATATATTAATTCTGCCCGAGGGCAGGTCTTTCACTGCAATCATAGCATTTTCATGTTATGCTTTGCAGCTTTACTACGGAATTGTAGGTGTGGTAGCCTCCCGTTGCTTTCCACACCGGTGAAGGATGATGATGATGATAAGGATGATGATGGCCGTATGATTTCGGGGACCGTTTGGGCCTTCGAGTTTTCCTAACATTTGTCTTACAGGTGAGGAAAACCCCCGATAAAATCCTCACCGAGAAAATCTGTTCCGACCGGGGATATATATATATATATATATATATATATATATATATATATGTATATAATGTATATATGTATATAAGGGAGAAAATGAAAATTGAATACACTATTTTAGATTATATTAAAACTCAACAATTAAGATGGTACGGACATGTCCAGCGAATGGAAGAGGATCGACTACCGAAATATGTTTTGGAATGGAAACCTGAGGGAAGATGAAGCAGAAGAAGACCTAAAACCTCCTGGAGTCAGGGAATATGTTTATATATGAAGGAGAAACATCTACAATCAGGAGATTGGATGGACCGACAAAATTGGCTATTAGGAATCGGACGATGTCAAAAACTTTAATCAACCGTTGATATATATATATATATATATATATATATATATATATATATATATATATATATAAAGCCGTAGGCCTATATTTGAAAAAACTATTACTTCAATTCCGCTTTCACTAAGGCTCTCTACTGAAATCTATCAGCCATTTGAATTAAGTTTATATCTCAAATATCCAGATACATATGTATCTACTCCTAGATACATATGAATATTATCCTCTCGTCTACGAGTTAGCCGTTATTTATGGTCATTTCCTCAAGAAAATTACACGCAATTTTATGTAGGCCTAATATTCGAAACGTAAGCATAAAATTTATTTTCAATAATTCATTTTCATTTTGTTGAAACGTTACTGGGACATAAACATTCTGAGCAAGATTTTTTTTTGTAGGTCCCATGTCGTAGTTTCACGATTTGTAAAGGTGGCCAAGGACTTTCTAGCGTAGGGTCTCCATTCGTCCCGTTTTCCCGGGACATTCCTGTTTTTTGGAAAATTTCCTGCTGTCCCGAAAGTTTTCTTGGGGACGCTCAAATGTCCCGCATTTGGGATGATACTTTGTCAATGTATTTATGAATGCCGACTTTCGTTTTGTTCTTTACTATGTAATTATGAATATGAATGTTAGAAAGCGCCAGTTGTATGACCATGGTGCACTGTTTGGTCTAATATTTGTTTTTTTTACTCATATGTTGGCAACTGACACATTTTTCAAATTGTCAATCCATGGTCAATGCGGCCAATGTCGGAGATTTCCTGCTGATTCTGGTCTTTGGCGGTGGACAAATACAATTTTAACTTAGATGAAATATATTTAGTTAGTGGATTTTATACCCCTTGTAGAGATAAATCATATTTTTAAACATTAATAAACAATTACTTCAGTGGTTTTTTTATGTGTGAATGGTCAATTCTTATAAATTTGTATTGGCAACAGTGTCGTAGTAAAAAGAAAACAACTTTTTTAAAAATATTTTGTTAATGCCCCACCTTTTTTAAAATGTCCCAGGTTTTTCCTTTAATTTTTTGTACATGTCCCCTTTTAAGTTGAAAATATTATGGACACCCTATATTCTAGTCCTGTGTGCGCTGTGCAGCTTAGTTTTGATTTTTTAAAAGAACGTCAAATCTTAAAAAGGCGGTATCTAAGCAAAATTCGTTGACCCTTTTACGCCAAGATTTGATTTATGTTGCTAATGACCTGAGCTGCTAAAAAAAAGTTGACTAAAATATTAACTAAAGTTTCTTGAAAATTTATTTTATCGATATATCGTAAGGTTTTCCCCCTCAAATGAGATAGAAATGTACGACTTCGACCAGTACGGTATAAATGAAGTAGGGAAGGGGTAGCACATATACAGGTTATTACATAAATCTTAGAAAGAGAGAGGATCAGTAATATCATGGAAGTTAGTGTAATAAGTAGTAAATAGCAGTATAGAAATGGCTACGCTAGGGCAAGATTGTGGCAGTAAATAGTTAGAAATGGCAGTTTCTGGAAGCACGAGTTAGATTCGAATGTCGAAAATACAGCGAGATGTTTCTCCGTGATGAACCAATGGTTGATGCTCACGTACATCGTGCAGTAAACAAAGTTCGTGCTTACCAGTTCTCATGGATTTATTTTATCCCTTATACACTGCGTCTCTAAAGTAAGTTACACTTTGATACGTTCATAATTCAAACACTATCATACCTAAGCTGACGTTTCATGGCTCATCTGATACAGTGGATACTGAAGTTTTTTTAAATACTTCCTCAGTTGACTGCGTGTTACGCTGTACGCAACAATACAACAATGACATTTTATTGTCCTGAAAAAGTGAATCGTCTTTACCTCAGAATTTAATGGAACGAGAACCCACATAAAATCATTAAGTATGAACGAAATTCACCCAAGCTGAATGTTTTGTGCGTCATATCACATCGCAAGCTGTACGGTCCGTTTTTCTTTATGATTAACATTACCTCGAACATTGATTAATGCCGCAACTGAATGAGGATTCAGGTGATTATCTGTTCCAGCAAGATGGAGCACCGTTCTACTATAATTGTTAGATTTGCTACTGTCTTAATCGGGTGCCACCAGAAGGGAAGACGAACAGGACTTCTTGATAATGCTGTTATAAAATGACCTCCGCATCCCCAAATTTAACAGTGTTCTTTATTTTTTTTTTGAGGTTACATGGCGGACAGTGTTTACGTTCATCCTCTATCACGCGACCTATGTGAACTTCAAGTGCGGATAGTAGAAGCCGCAGCTGCACTCACATCTGACATGTTCAGAGTAGCCTATGGCAAGAATTGAACTATCGCATCAATGTTAGTTGAAGCATTGTAATGGAATATTTCACAAAAAAAAAACCTTAATGTCCAGTGAATAATATTAGCCATCAGTCATCAGTTTAGATATGATAGTGTTTGAAATATAAATGTATTAAAATGTGGCTTTAGTGACACGGTGTATTTATCTACACACTTCTTATACTTGCTATCTCTATCGGGCAATAATTAAATTAAACTAGCATACCCTATTCATCTCAGTAACAATATTATTTTAGCAATAATAATTTATGAAATTTTATTTTCAAGTAATAGCATTAAGATTAATCAATATTTTCATCATCGTCCTCTTATCGTATCCTCATATTAGAACTTCGTTTCCAAATATGCCTCTGTTCATCTCTATCTTCCTCCCAACTCTTCCCATTTGTATTACTATAAGTTTTTCTTTACATGGTTAATCCATCTTTCCCTTCTCGTAGTCATTTTCCTTGTACCTTATAGAATTATTTAAACTCGCGTTTTTTTCCGTAAAAGTTAATATATAGCCTCTAAAATATTTGATATAATAACAAAAGCTTACTTATTTAGCACCTTGCAAATGTTTGTGTTTGTGGGATATGTAATTTTACCTTTTCATTAGCGATATGTCTAATTTTCCACGAAATATGACCTAAAAAATGTTATATATCCAATTATCTTAAGTGCATCGTACTGTATTTGAGAGGAGTTTCTAGTCGGCGAGAAAACAGCTACGTGTTATCGGGTTCCTGGTTGTGATTAAATTATGAAGCACACATAGGCTATACAAGTTTTCATTCGTCATTTTGGTTTCCTGTTCACCCGCAATTAAGATAAGTTCCAGTTTGTATTTGCGTTTATCAAATGTCCAATCTGTGTCATCACTTGACATAGGATTTCGTGATACTGAAAAAATGAATCACACTTTTTTTTATTTTTATATCTTGTACATTTTATATTTCATTTGTTAAATCTATACTAAATCAAACTATATTTTAAATAATGATTATATTGTAGATCATGTAATAATTTTGTTTGTTGGGATTTAGATGTAAGAATAATTTTTATTGGGATTTAGATGTAAGAATAATTTTTATATACTTTCCTATCCTAGTTGAGTGGTAGACAAGGCCTTAAGGCCTTAACCTTGCCAGGTAAAATTAAAACATTATTATTATATTATATTATATTATATTATATTATATTATATTATATTATATTATATTATATTATATTATATTATATTATATTATATTATATTAATTATATTATATTATATATTATATTATATTGCCTCTGTCCTGAGGGTCGCGGGTTCAAACTCGGCCGTGGTCGATGGTTTTTTTAGGATGGAAAAATCCAAGGAGCAAGTCCTCCGGGAGGGACTTTAAGCCATGAGTCCCGAGTCTGAAGATTTTCAGGCTCGTAAAAGATCCTTAAGTCTGAATGGAAAGGCCTCTAAGCAAAATTTACCGAATTTTCCCGTCCTAGTGCTACCTTGGTTTCCTAGATGTCAGTATACGAGGCGGAACGCTGACCATGGGCCACTCAAATTACATATATACGAAAAACAAGAGTAACTAAATTAGTGTGGTTCAAATTCTTCCCTGTAGGGGGAGAGCGCCTAAATCTCTGTTAAGGGAAACAAGATACAAGAAGATTATTATTATAAATACTTTCGTGAAAAATAGTTAAAATATCGAGAACATTTTGTTTTATTATAACCTTTTTAAATTTTTTAAATAGCATTTAAATATTTATCTTATTCTTCGTCTCCACCCAGGTCATAAAGTGGCACGGCCTGTCGGGAGAGGGAATTTTAAACTTTGAATCAAACACATACTTTTTTTGACTACACAAGGATATGGGAGCCTCTCCGAAAAAGTGGCCAGTGAAATCTAGGGACTCCTCTGAAACAACACTGACACTTAAGACGAAACACACAATTTACTCGTACATTCGTACTGAATATGGCGGTTATAATAATGATCTTGATGGTTAGTTGGTGTTTGGAGACCGTTTGGCCTTTAAAGTTTCTTGACATTTGACTTATAGGTGACGATATACACCGAAAACAAAAATCGCCCGGGAATTGATTCAGGCTTCATATAT
The DNA here is from genome assembly GCA_030220185.1 of Diploptera punctata. Taxonomy (NCBI): domain Eukaryota; kingdom Metazoa; phylum Arthropoda; class Insecta; order Blattodea; family Blaberidae; genus Diploptera; species Diploptera punctata. The sequence continues at coordinate 1,413,073 of JASPKZ010002700.1, forward strand.
AAATGAAATATGTTTTTATTAGAAGCACAACAACATGTCAGCAGAATAACTTCAGTTGAAATGGATTTTTAGAGAAGAGCTACCAGAAAATCTCGACTGGAAAAAATTAGAAATACAGAAATTAGAAAATGGATGAATGCAGAAAGAAATATAATGGATGAGATTGAATACAGAAGGCTAAAATGGCATGGGCACATAAGAAGAACTCAGGACGGAAGACTACCAAAGGCCGTCTATACATGGAAAATTGAAAGAAGGGACAGAAAAGGAAGACCAAGAACAACCTGGAAGAACAACATTCAAAACTCAATGTGGAAATTTGGTGTAACAGATGAAGACACAGAGGAATAAAACGATGGAGAACTTTAATTAAGGGAAATTTGTGAATGTTTGTGGTAAAATGATGGTCTATAAGTCCGTAGTCATTTATATTTATCTATTTTTTTTAAAAATTCATGTTAATTACTAAGATTGGTTGGAGAAAACCCTCAATGATGAGGAAAATTCTCAAAATGAATAAATGAATATTACTTACTGATGTCTACATGAGTTAAAATATATTTACAAGACAGAGCTTCTCCCATGATAGAAGATACTTGTCCCGACCGGGGATCGCACCCGGACCCACTGGTACGAGGTAGCAATTCTACCACGAGACGAAAAGGGTGGACTTATATATTTATATTTTCTTCTTCTTCAGCTTTCCCCCACTTATGGGTTTGCAGTCTTCAGTTTCCATTTATTTCTATCACCCCAAATCCCTATCATCCATTATAGTTCTGACATAGGTTTTCCATTTACATCTTGGTCTGCCACGTTTATTTCTTCCAGGGGGTGACCATTGGTCTATATTTTTGGGCCATCTTTTCATTTTCCATTCTTCGTACTTGGCCATACCATTTAAGAGTTTGATTTTCAATCCTCTTAACAACAGATGTGGTGACATTCATTTCTCTCCAAAGGAATTCGTTTTTTATTTTATTCTATCTCGTTTTTTGAAGGATTCTTCTAAGATAATCAAATTCAACTGTTCTAATTTTATTTTATCATTTTATAATTCCGTCAAAGAGCAAATTTCACTTCCATATGACAAAATATTGTGTATATATGCTCTTATAAATTTTCATTTTAGTTTCCTTTATAATATTTTTGTTCCAAATTATTCCATGTATCGTCTTAGTTGTATTTTTTGCCATTGCAATTTTAGTTTGTACATCTCTTTCACATGTACCTAAACTTGTAATCATTGACCCAAGATACTTAAAAATTTCACTTTTTTTTTTATTTTCCCTGTTTCAAATATGAGGTCATCCACATCCTTTCCCAAACACATGTATTCTATTTTCTGTAAATTTATATTCAATCTCCATATTTATCTTCTTCTTCTTCCTTCCAAGTATTAGGCCAAGGCCTGTTACGATCCTATAGAAAATTTTCCCTCCAGCGTTTCATAGGACGGCCCAGTGATCTTCGTCCTCTTGGTATATAATTATAAACAGCTTTGGGGATCCGATTTGAACTCATTCTTTCAAGATGGTGTTTCCAATTTAGTTGGTACTGTTTAATATATTCCAAAATTGGCGTAGTCTTCAATTCTTTTAAGATATCGGTGTTCCTTTTCCGAGCCCATATTTATCTAAAGGACTATTTGAAGTGAATATGACTTTCAATCGAAAGTTCTGCCGAACTGGTGTTCTCATCACCACTTGACGACATTGTACCTCTTTTAAACTCTTGTTATAGCTGTCAGAATTCCGAAGATCCACTGTAATTATTTTCATAGAACAGAGCATAAAGCCGATTATCTTATACTGAGAAGGGAACTGTCAATCATTGAATACCAAATCTTACTATGGAATTTCACCCAGAGAAGAGTTATGATGCACCAAGGCCGTGTCCAAAAAAAAAAAATATATTTTTAACTGAAAAGCACAGATTTACTCAAATCGGCCATGGCCTTGTTCAACGCAAAAATAGTTCCCATTGTAACCTATGGAATAGATCTCATTTGGGGGAAACTGAGCCTAAGAGATCTAATAACTTTGGAAGCAGTCAAATCACGATTCTTGAAAGCCGCCCTAGGTGTCTCAAAACACACAAAGTCGAGGCTAGCATATGAACTCGCCAAAGAACCCTTCTTCACAGAAGAACTGCGTATGAGGTTACCATCCATAGACAGCTCAAATAAACTGCTTCAGAAAAGGGAGAAGAAGAGACAAGAGATATGGACTTTTATACAACAGAAGCCATGACAAACAGATCCTGGACCAACACCAATCAAGAACTCTGACACCTGGTGAACTCAATAGCAGTGCATGGATACAACCACAAGATATGCAAGACCAAGTGTTTCCACGGTCCCGGGAACAACTGTGTGTGTAAACTGTGCGAGCAACCATGTGACCGTTACCATGTAACCAACTGCAAAAAAATCGAGGGAAATCCCTGGTAGAATTCTGCAAATAACAAGCTATGTGAATCAAATTACTGACAAAACTTATGTAACATATATCTTCTGCACAACCTGTACATATTTATTCTATTATTATTATTATTATTATTATTATTATTATTATTATTATGTTTCTAATTTCCTTATTTGTGACATGTTCTAATTTTGATTTTCTGGCACTTCTGCGTAAATAATCCACTTCTAGAGCTATTAGTCTATTCTTGTAGTACTTATTGATTGTCCATACCTCGCTTCCATATATTGCTACAGATTCCACCAATGTTTACATACAATAACAATTCTGATTTATTTACATGCTGATATAATGATGATGATGATGATGATGATAATAATAATAATAATAATAATAATAATAATGTATAATTTAAGTAATTGGTTTCAGGTTTTCTGATTTTTTTGTGATTTTTAGTTTGTCTTAAAAGTCATATTTCTCATGTTTTTTAGATTTTTTGTCAAATTTGTTCTAATTTTTGTAGTAAAGTACATTTTGAGAATTTTTATAAGTCGTCAGCCAAATTAATTAACCAATGCAATATAATTATGTAAGTAGGAAGTTTCATGGTTACTTGTTCGAAAGTGTCTTTTTACTCTTGGAAATTCCTTGAGAGACTGAACTGTTACAACTCCCGCTTTCACTGTATGGTGAAAAGTTGGAAAATGTATAATGAATGAAAAATTAGTATTAAATGTTTATTAGATTCATTAAATTAAAATGTCATATTTTTCGCCTTTTGGGTCAAATTTAAACACTTTTAGGGCATATGCATGATTATTTTCTTATTTTTTATCAATGAAATTCACCCCTCGTATTAGCTACCAGGAAGCCACAATTGGTTCCAGATCAGCAAAGTGGACGATAATATTATAGACATACGCACAGTAATAGTATTGAGGGAAAAATACTGAAGATAGAGAGAAATGACGTCGGATTATCCTGCAAGGACTGTCCCGTGATGATAATGCTGATGAATGAATGTTATTAAATTAATCATAAAATATAACTAACTCACTGACACTATCGAACCCGTAGGTTCATGACCACACGTACGTAAACTCTCCATACATCCCTATCCTGAGCTAATGTCTTCCAATCAATCCCTGTATAGTCTACTTTCCTCAAATCATGGTTAATGTTATTATCCCACCTCATTCTTGGTCTACCATCAGTGCGTTTTTCCTGTGGTTTTCCAATCAAAAGATATATAATAAATAAAACTTAAATTTTATAGTTGATAGAGATTATTTATTAATTCTAAGGAAATAAGTAATTATACTAATAACTGTCGTTGAATCATAATACTACGCACTCCTATTGCTGGCGTCCAAATTCGAGCAGTTATTTCCTTATAGCCTAATTTTCACTCTATGTCAGAATATAACCATCTACTAACAATACATCTTATTTAAATTTTACTTCTTTCAAAGTAAGAAACTTCATTAATATATAAAGGAAACAGGAAAAGAAATTGTATTACGATCAGATTCCTTCCCATGTTGGAGTGAAAGGAAATGAAGTTATAGACTACTTGGCAAAGAAAGGAATATATATTAAAATTCCCATAAACATGAATATATCCTTTAACTACGCAAAATCCATTATTAATTCTGTGTTCAGTCACAAAGATCGGACCTTCTGAACAGAAAGAATGGGCCGATCTTTTGAAAATCCAGAATTACCAAAAAGTATCTGTCACGGCTGTCTGACAGAACATCTATATCGGAACAACAAAATCGATTCAACAAACTGCAAGGAAAATGCTAGTCTGAAATGAAACCACTTCAAGCACTCTAGGATCAATGGAGTAAACCCAACTGTCAACTTTAGCCAGAAGACAAATGACATTAAACAATCTGCGTAAGCATTAGGTTAATAATTATTTGCTTTTATCGCTGCACTTATTGCCCGCATATGGAACTCCCTCCCTCAAAACATTACAAGTTGTCGCATATTTGACAAAAAGTCAGATTTTCTCAATTACTTGTCGGATATTTAAATAATTTCCCTCGTCAAACTATGCAATGTAATCTATGTCACCGACAATTTTATTGTATTTTATACTTTCTATTTTGTCGCTTTATTCATTAAATGTATAATAAATCAAAACATATTTAAAATAGATAATTATATTGTATGTCTACCATGTAATAATTTATTTTACTTGAAATGACTATTTTTTAAAATTTATAACCTACTTGAGTAATGGACGTGACCTTATGTCCCTAACTGTGCCAGATAAAGATATTATTAATATTAAATAGTAATAATAATAATAATAATAATAATAATAATAATAATAATAATGACATCTGATCGTTAAAATTGTGGGTAGCAACAATAGGACCTAAGTAACGGCTTCACATTGAGAAAATCGGTTATAATGGTTGGGGGAACCGATATGATGACCACATGTTATCCCTATACTGCCCATATGGTCATCCACCTCTATGATGAATACTTGAGAATCTGAGGCCAACAGGCTGGATGATAGGCTAAGACCTTCTAAAATTGTCGCGCCATGGAGTTGGAAAATACATAGTAGACTATGATCCCAGACAAAACGCGGAATAATTAAAACCCTGGTGGAACGAGCCAAAAGGATTTCGGAACCACAGTATCTACAAGAAGAAATTAATCATCTCCAAGCAGCGTTTCAATCCAATGGATACAGCAAAAACAGATTTTCGCCGAGCCATAAATCCCAATAAATACAAATCTGAAAACGGGAACAAGGAGGAGGCTAAGGGTAAGGTGTACCTACCATATATCAAGACAATAACGGAGAGAATTGGTCGAATATTAAATAAATATAACATATCTACAACCTACAAGCCAACACAAAAAATCAGCAATATACTGCGCCCAGCCAAAGATACAAGAGATCCGTTAAGTACTGCCGGTATATATCGCATCCCTTGCAGTTGTGGACAGGTTTATATCGGCACAACAAAAAGAATGGTTACCACAAGATTGTAAGAACACAAGAGGCATTGCAGACTAAAACAAAAGGAAAAATCAGCCGTAGCGGAACACTGGATGAACAACCAAGAACATATAATAAGATTCGAAGAAACACAGGTATTGTCCCAAACATCACATTATTACATCAGACTGTACAGAGAAGCCATTGAAATATATAAACTCAAAATTCCTTCAACAAAAAAGAAGAAACCATGAAGATAAACAAAATCTGGATCCCGGCACTGCACAATACGACAACGAAGCCTATGAATTCTGCTAGCGACAGCCTGGACAAAACAGCACGCAACACGGACCGCGCAGAAAACCGCCTCTCCACCAGGGGCGTGCCTATAAATAGGGAGGGAGTTTCCAACGACCAGCCAGTCTGCAGCCGACTGTTGAGGAGTTCACAGAGAGCACGCAGTATCTCCTGAAGATGTCTACCGCAGCAGTAGACGAAACGTCGAGTAGAAGAACGACTGGACCACGGCCTATATGCCCGGAAGACGAACCTAATAGGGATCAAGACGCCGGCCGTGAAAGCCTACAGTTATACAAATGTCCATAATATCATAAACAATTTTAACATTGAGTGGGTGTATCTTTTAGACATTTGACATGGGTTGGGTTCATTTAATATCCTTTGATAATAAAGGTTCAATATATAATGCAGTAAATTAAAGTAAATATATGGAGTGTAAGTAATGAAGAGGGGTATGGAAACTTCTTGTAGGAAAACCAGTTGGTAGGAGCAGAATGAGATGAAGAAATAATATTAAACATGCTTTGAAGGAGGTGAATTATAAAGGGAATGACTGGAAAACATTAGCTCAGGATAAGGATGTATGGAGAGTATATGTCCGCGCGGCCATGAACCTCCGTTTTTTGATAGTGTTACTTAGATATTTAAAGTAGGCTTAATATTTATCGAATTAATTACGAATTAATTTGAGTACATATAATCAAAATACTTTGAGTTGTAAACGCATGGTTTTCTGAGGGGGGAAATTGTAAGAAAGCTTATTCGTGCATTACTTTATTATGGTAAGTGTTGGAGTGATGTTCATACAACAAATAGGGGACATGAAATTGAGTAACTTTTCCTTTTAGTATTTTTCGATAAATTACAAATAGGCGCCTGCAATGTTATTATTATTATTATTTTTTTTTTTATTTTTAGCACTTACTCTCTCTCTCTGTGTGTGTGTGTGTGTGTGTGTGTGTGTGTGTGTGTGTGTGTGTGTGTGTGTGTGTGCATAAATAGCAATACTTAATTTAAAAATACACGAATTTAGGGTATTGCGACAAATTTCCAACGAAACAAAGACCGCATAAGAAAGTGAAAAACAGCCAACAAGAACTTAAGATAGGTCATAATAAGATCGATCCCCAGAATAGGATATTTTAATAGAACGAGTAATATAGTAGGCTGACGATAGCAAGAGATAGAATAGCTGGAGAAGTAGTAAAGCTTTTTGACAGCAAAATCTAGATGGAGAGATCCTTTAAGATGAAGTATTGAAGACGAATAGACAGAATTCCTATAATGGAAGATGACTGGTAAGTAAATACGTGGGTAGATTCTGTAGTACTTTATTCAATGATGCTCCCTCTTTAATATCTCGGTCATTAGCATTGAAATTCAAATCTGAGTGTTAAAGGGCCGATAAAAAGGTGTTTAGAAGCCTCTTTTTTAGGCCTGATGTTCTTTTAAGTGCTGTAAATCTATTTCAAGGGATCCACGGCTTTACTTCCTTACTAGAGAATCCTTACCAAAGATTTTACGTCTGCAAAAAAAAAAAAAAAAAAAAAAACCTTCGAATACAACTGAAGTGGTATGAATTCCATATGTCAGAAGAAAGAAATACCATGCAATTTATGGAAATGAGAACGCAAGAAGTAATAAAAATACCTAAAGTGAAATGGCAAAATACAAGGAAAGCAACAAAGCAAGGCAAAACAATTATGGAAATGAAAAAAAAAAAAGATGAGATAAAAGCCAATGAAGAAATGGGTGGACTGAGGTGAATTCGACACCTAACGGCATTTAAGGCCAGAAAAAGAAGAAAATTCTATCCTCTCCGATCGGATTTGAACCTGCAAACCTCGGAACCAGAGACGAGCATGGTAACGATTAGTACACCAGGGAAAACTGACTATAGGAGAATGAAGTATGAAGAAGGAAAAAATACGTTAAGCTGAACATAATCATCATCAGCCTCAAGAATTAGCCCTATCGATAGTTTCACCTCTTCAGGGAAATTAGATCATCTTTTCACGAGTCTTCCTCTCTTTCGTCCCTTTGTTTTGTATTCTAGGATCATCTGAGGAATTCTAGTAGTCTAGCCTTAATACATGATCTAGTATTTCTCTTGATATTCTTTTATTTTGCCATTTAAGATGAATAAATGTTCAATTGAATTACGTTCAATTATTCTTTTTTATTATTTTATTAAGTAGTTTTTGTTAGTTCTTCTGTATCCAGCAACTGTTCTAAAAAAATTCAGTTGTGATATTTATAATTTGTATTTCTGAATGTTTGTGAGAGACCAGCGTTTTAATCAAATAAAAGGCATGAAACTCACAATACTTCCTAAAATTTAAAAAAAAATAATAAGCTAAACGTTTTCAAAATTGATAGTTATCTTTTCGGATAACGATATGATTGAAAAGAAAATTAGAAAACATGATCTCACGAGATTTTAAGTACAACACAGTGGATTGTGGATTATACCCTCTAGAGCAGAACATATATATACACACACGTAAGGTTTTTATATGCGAAGTCAATTCGCAAGATCGATTATACGAGGACACGTATGGAACGTGGCACAACGCCTACAAAGCGCAGAGTCAAGAGAGGTCAATTCCGAACATTCATTACCGCGCTATAACCGTTTCTAAATGTGTTTTGCACAATTTGAACTATTTACTAACTTCATTCCGCAAAATTATTATATCCATCCACTGAAATAATTCTGAGAATAAATTACATGTGCTAACACTTCCATTCCCAGTATAGATCCAGAGCAACATACTTAAAACTTTCATATAGTGTACTGTGTAACTCAATCTTTAAAATACAATTGCTGTAGCTGGACAACAAGATTCCAGTTTTAAGTTTTACCATAAGATGGTGTATACATACGTATCAGATGTTCCTGAACAAAATAATCTATTCAAATTAAGTGTATGATGTTAATTATATAATTTTTGCCTGGTAAGTCAGTCATCCTCAACTAAATTATTAAACTTCAAGTTATTCTAACGTGAAGACCTTTCGAAAACAATTTTTCATCTTCTGCGTTTTAACTGGAACTGATGGTGTTATATAGATTGTATAACGAATTTATGTCTGCGGTTATGTTCTCGTTGAGTAGGTCTTTATTCCTTGTTTTTCAAAAGTGTTGACAAATTAAGTGTTTGATAAAAAAAATATAAAACGTGCTTTTAGCAAATAACGAAATAATGATGCTATTGAGGCTGTTCTCATGAAAATATTTAAAAAAAATGCTTCACCGATCCTATCTAGAAAACAAAATGACCATGACGAATATATATCCGTTAACGCTTTAGCGGCCGCAATTTTTGTTTCATCGAAATCAAACTTGACATACAGAAATTAATTTTAAAAAAGTACGGTCTCGAGTTCCTAAACCAACAAAATAGGACCATTGGGTATAGGAGTTCACCTGTAACGAAAATTTAAAAAGCGCCCTAGTGGTCGCAATTTTCGATGTTTCACAACGAACTCCAGTATATGCTATTAAATGATATTACTCAAAAATCAGCAAATTTCGACCATTAGAAATGGTGGTTTATCTGAAACCCGTAATTAGATATCGATCTAGCAACCGCCATGTTTGGTTCACGTAATATTATATATTATAACATTTAATTGGCAATGTATCCTGAAAGATAGAATAGTTAAATTTATTTAATATGTTTAATAAAGTAATAAAAATAACACTGGTCGACAAGATTTTCTTCACAAGAAATCTGATTAATCTATCTAGTACATTTTTTATACTGAATTCAGATATGTAGTCAGAATTTTTCCATCAGGCACAGTTTTTTTTGTGACAACTACTCCTTAAAAATGTACTTTTTGGACTCTCACTTAGATTTCTTTCCGGAAAATCTTGGGGCTGTCTCTGATGAGCCCGGTGAGCGTTTTCATCAGCAAATTTCCACAATGGAAAAGAGGTACCAAGGCAAGTGGAGTTCTAATATGCTGGCTGACTACTGTTGGACCAAGAAGAGAGATGTTCCAGATGCAAAATATGTCCGAAAATCACTGTCTACCACTTTCTAGGCAAGTCAGAATGAGTTATAGTTAGATGGATTTTATTAAAAATTATAAAAATTGTAAATGAATATCGCAGAAAGCTCTTGCCTGATAGGAAAACACTGAAATGATATTTAAATTCAGGATGAAAATGCTTCTAAAATCTCGTATTTTTATTCTTGTGAAAGAAAAAAAGTTCATTTTTGTCGACTAGTGTAATAGAAGTTATTTAACTTTGTGCCAAATTATATAACAATATTTAAAAGGGAATAACTTAGGATATGATAGGTATTAATTTTATGCAGTCCGACACGTTAAATAAGTTAGAATAAGAAATTGAGTTCCTCCATTTTAACAAGATAAAGATATATTCCGTAAATCGGCCCATAACTTCAATTTGCTCAGGAATTCGCTTAGTTTACGCAGTTCCTGCGTGACGGAATTTCTTGTGTTTGGTACATTGTGTGAATATAGTAAATATGTTTTTTGCACTTAAATTCATAATGTGAAACTGAAAGGGTTAAATAGAACTTTAGACTCTCTGTAACAATGTCATATAATGTACTGATTTATACACGTATCTAAAAATAGTGGCTATTTAGTCAATTGCAATGGAATGAAGCGATTGGGATTTCACCCATGAAAAGACTTTTGACTTTTTTTTTTATCTTCATCGACTCTACCTTCTAGGCATCGAAAAAATTACTGGGCATGCAGTATGTGAATGTTTCAGAGTGATTCTAAGCTAATGGATCCGCAGACAAAATTCCACTTCTTATAAAATCCATTAAAAAGCTATGTCCATAAAAAATTCAAGGCCAAATGTAAATAAGTCCATTGCCAAAATGTATATCTTACAGAATGTTCTCGACGACCTCGTCTTCTTGAAGGATATGTGGATTCGACGCCTTATAAAAATCGTATACTTTGAAGTAGCAATACACTGAGCAAATTATATTGTCTACTGAGTAGCACTAATAAATTAGGACTGGAAGTAAACATCAATAAAACTAAATAAATGGTTACACATAGAAATGCATTATATAATGGAAATGGAGAGTTAATGACAAGTGAGGGAATTTATGAAGAGGTGGCTGAATTCAAATACCTAGGAACAATAATTACAAATAGGAAAGAGATCCATAAACCTAGGCTCAATTCTGGAAATTAATTTTATTATGCATTACAGGGGACTCTTCTCCCAACTTCTCCCAATAAACATTAAACTGAAGATGAATAAAATTGTTATTCTCACAGTTATATGGATCCGAAATATGGACTCTTACTTTAAGGGAGGATAAAAGAATACAAAAAATTGAGAATAAAGTTCTTAGGAAACTTTTTTGGACCAAAGAGAGATGAACAGACAGCAAATGGAGAAGACTTCATAACAGTGAGCTACATAATATTTATAGGAAACCAGATATAAGAAGGTTAAATCTCGTAGACTGCGATGGGCAGTACTTACGGCAAAAATGGGAATGAAAGAGGGGCATGGAGAGAACCAGAGAGAACACGCCGAGTTGGTGGAACAAGAATGAGGTGAGAGAACAACAACCATGATTTGTGGCAAGTAAATTGTACAAAGGATGATTGGAAACCATTAGCTCAGGATAGGGATATACGTAGATATGCCCGCGTGGCCATGAATCTACTGGTTATATAATAATAGCTTCATTTTACCTGGCAGAGTAAAGGCCTTAAGGCCTTGTCCACCACTCAACCAGGTTAAAAAAATACAAAAATGATTCTTAATCTAAGTACAATAAAAATAAATATTACATAATAAGTCTACAATATAATAATTGTTTACGAAATACAGGTTGTAACAGGACCTCACCGACAAAATAATGGAGATGATAGACCATGCAGAGAGGATATTTTTTTGTGAAGGAACATATAGTCGCAAACATGTCGTTTATGAGTTATGTGTGATGAAGATGTTTACCCATAAGGGTCGGAATTGAATACAAAACAATTGTAACACGTATCATTTTATTGAAAAAAGAAATATTTTTATAATAAGTATTCAAACAATAAGTGTTTTGACGATGTAAAAAAATAATCCTGCCATGATCGGCCGTGTTGGCCGATTGTTTCTGCGACGATATCAAACATGTAATGAGGCACAGGGTCGACTGTTAGAACACTTATTGTAAAAACATGTATTTCTTAATAAAATGATATGTGTACAACTGTTTGTATTCAATTCCGGCCCTTATGGGTGAACACCTTCATCTGCGTGTAACTCATAAACGACGTGTTTGCGACTATATGTCCCTTCACAAAAAATGATCCTCTCTGCATGGCCTATCATCCCTTTCATTTTGTCGGTGAGCTCCTGTTATATCCTGCATAGAGCCAGTGAATGAGTAATAGAGAAAGATATGAAACTGATAGCTATATGAGCACCATCTGTTACCGACTAAAGCGTTGTCCAAAGAGGTCACCGATAATAATGATAATTAGTTTGTGTAAATTAAACTAACCTAGTATCTTAACTTTCTCCTCTTCTTCTCCATTCAGTATAACCTTTTACCTTTTTACATGCCACCCAGACCTTACAGTAGCACGGCCTGTCGGGAGAGGGAGTTTAGATTCTGGATCACACACATACTTTTCTGACCAACCAAGGCCAAATTATGTTCGGGGACAGTTTGGGACTTAAAGTTTCCTGGCATTTGTCTTATAGGTGAAAAAAAAAAAAACAGAAAACTTGTCCTGATCGGGGATCGAACCCTGGCCCGCTGCTAGGAGGAAGGAACGCACCCGAGACCACAGCAATATTTTCAGTTCCTCATTGTTATAACTAAACGCGCCTTAATAATATCAAGTCTTTATTGAATATCTGTAGTCTCGAGGTAGCGTGCTGCCTTGTCACACAACGGGCCCGAGTTCGATCCCCGGTCGGGACAGGCTTCTGGGTGAGGTTTTTTTCGGGTTTTTTTCCTCACCTGTAAGACATATGTCAGGAAGCTTAGGGCCCAATTGTCCCCGAAAATCATCCGGTCACCATAATTACCATCAACATTATCCTTTACCGGTGTGGAAAGAAACGGGAAGCTACCACACTTATAATTTCCTAGTAAAACTGCAAAGCATAAAACATGAAAATGCTATGATTGCAGTGAAAGACCTGCCCTGGGGCAGAATTACTATGGATGGATTGAATATCTTATCATTTTTATATTTCCAAACTCAAGGTATAAATCCCTTAACTTGATACGCTCAGGAATGTTTTATGTATGGTCACATATACTAATGGAAAGTTTCTGGACGAAAAACATTCGACCTAAATATTGTGGTCTCAGAAAAATATATACATTTTGTCTAAGGACATAAAACTAGTGAACTTATTAACACCGTGAAGGGTATATTGTTTTACGAATTTATTTAATAGAATCGGAGACGTGCTGTATTTTCATTTATGATTATCGCCAGCCGAACTATGTTACTAGCTTTAATTTATTATGGATTAGAATTTTAGAGCCTTATTATGCCTGTTTCTGCGAAAGTAACTGAATCTGCAATCGTAAATGGAGCCTCAAAGTATTCAAAAGCTTCAAGGGCTGTTCACATACAATATTAAAATGAGCTCACAAAAAACAAAAAAAAAAAAAAAAAAAACAAAAAAAAAACTGAAGCGAGCACATCTTGATACGGAATTTTAAATTCGTACACACAGACTGGTCATATCATCCACATGCAAATTTTGAATATCATTTAAGAACACATGCTCATGTGAACTTAGCTACCCTTGCCTCTTTTACATACTGTATAAAATTGCAAGGGGGAGGACACAGATGAGAGAGAGAGACAGAAAATGGGTCAATACGCGCTTTGTTGAAAGCATGAAAATAGATTTAATTGAATTGTGTGTTGTTATTAATTTATTTGCTATTTCACTTTTACCAGATTGAAATTTCGCAAAAAAAATCTTAAGAATCAGAGTTGTTTGCATAATAAAAAATAGTTTATTTAAAATAGCAAAGAACATTAATTTAAACAATTATACAATTGTATTAAATGTATATTTAATACTTCCGTGGTTTCATCACACTAGTTTATAGTAGTATATACATGTGTATACCAATATTATCCACTGCATTTTCCATGTTTTGGGTTCTGCACCACATGAATATATGGCGTTAATTATTGTAATTCTATTAGCACCTCTTAAGCAGACCATACTACGAAGGTGGTGTGTAATTTTATTGTTTACAGAGAAGACTGAAGGATACGATACATAAACTTTATTTGTATTGCTGGTTAAATGGAAGAAAAAACAAGGAGGCGCAGACCTAGGCTCTAGTATAATAATAATAATAATAATAATAATAATAATAATGCTTTGAAAGGAGGATAACAGACTGCTGCAAGGTTTATCTAGCTTCGACAATATATGACATCAATGCATTCAAGTCATCCCCACCCTGTCAGTAGAAGTAGTAATACGAGTAGGTAGTAGTCTGGTCACTCCACTGGGAAGCATAGGGCCTTGATAAAAGCTCGCCAACGAACTCTGTTGTTTACCTTAATTTCATTCCAAATCATCACTGCCTTTTTAGCTTCATCCCTGATGGTATTACTCCATGTTGCCCTACGTTTTCCTTTTCGCCTTCTAAATCCTTGGGCGTTCCAATCGAATGACATTTTTGTGATGTTATCATTCTCTCCCCTTAACACATGGCCAACCCATTTACATATTCTAAATTTAATTTCTTTACAAATTTAATTTTGATTCGTTCTTCTCCAAAGTCCTTTATTTGTTATAATCTCTGATCACCCAAGATGTTTCTCAGGCAACGAATTACAAAGATTTGCAATTTCTTTCCAATTTGTTTTGTAGCCTTCCAAGTTCCACAGATATAATAAAAATCGATTTCACATTTGAATTAAATAATCTTAGTTTAAGTCTGAAGGGTATTGGTTTCGACCTCAAATTGATTTCAATTGAATGTAAGTATATGTTGCCTTCTTTATTCTGGCATCAACATCTTCATATGAGCCACCATTCACATATATTATACAGTACTACCCAAAAATGTAAATTCATTTCTAGCTTATATTACTTCTCCTAATACGAGAGCAGAATCAATTATGTCAAAAATGCTCATTTCTTTTTGTATTATATTTATTTCTAGCCCAGCTTTAACTCTCAGTTTATAAAGATCTTGGAGTTTTGCATTTATATAAGTAAATCTATGGGCTAGTAAACAAACATCATCTGCACATTCTAAACTTTTTAATCTTGCATTCAAACCCCACTGTATACCACGACATCTCCTACTACTCAATTCATTCAACCAATAGTGGCTTCAACAGACATCCATGTTTAACTCCTCTTTCAGTTTAAAAGGCGTATGGAGTCTCCCATTATGTGAAACATAAATACTATTGTTATAGAGATATTTAACAACATTAATAATTTTTGTTGGAATTCCAATTATGCTTAGCTTCCTCAAAATAAATTCCTTGTTCAACAGATCGAAGGCTTTAACAAAATCAACAAATATCAGATATAATGGATCATTCCATTCAGTAAATTGCTCTATTATTATTCTCAAAGTATTTACGAGATCGGTACAGGATTTATTTGGTCTAAAACCAAATTGTGATTTTCACAATGTGGTTTCTATTCCGTCTCTAATTCTATTCAGGATGATTCTAGTAAAGATCTTGCTTACAGAAGATAATAAAGTTATGCCCCGCCAATTATCACAGTTAGTAAGGTCACCTTTTTTTAGGTATTTTCATAATTATTCCTTCTCCCCCTTCCAGTAGGTAGAAACAGATCACATAATTATTAATAACTATGCCCTTAAATGTAGAAAACATAGCAATGAGTTACTTAGTTTATTTGTTATTTCGTACATATTATTTTTATTGTTACCAGACTATAGTAGGTGATTTATTGCATTCTGTGCTCGAAAGACGATACAGCGCATGCGTATCGCATATAACTTCATAGTTAACTCATCTCGGTACCTATCTCATGACGAAAATAGAGAAAAATTGTTGTGCTATGTGCGGTAATAAGTAATTGATAAGAAAAATATAAATTTATGATCGTACCCAACAGTAATTGATTGGAAATCGTGGTGGTATTTGGCCACTGATTCATCGCTTAAGAGAACGATTGTCTGAAATGGTAAACTTTTTTTTTTAAATAACCTAAGACCTAGAGAAACGTTTCAGTAAATTATGTATATTATCTTGTAAGTCTTTTAAATTCCATTAAGGTATTTTCACTCATACGAACGTTTATATTTCAATCCAGTTTTCCATAAGTTGTATGAAGGATTAAAATCAGAATAATCATATATGTTTGTGAAGAACATTAGTGGGTATAAATAAAGAAGATTGGAGTTAAAAAGTAGTAAATGTAATTTATTGATTTTTTTTTTCGAAAGGAAGGAAATACATTTTCATTTACATTGTGCACGGGCCTGCTTGGTCATATATATGCATATTCCTGTTCCACGAATGAAGAAAAAACATAGCCTACGAATATATAAACAAATATGGCTAGATTATTTACAAACCTGCATTCATACATAAAATGCATAAAAAATGAATTATACCTGTCCTACAACTAGCAACAATGTAATAGCACACAAATTGTTATGACTCCTTAAAAAATAATGATATCTGGGTGATTTTTGAAATGCATTTTGTCTAAACTGATCAAACATTTATATGTTTTCACCCAAAGCTTACATTTATAATTATTTCATAATATATTCAGATATTTATTAAAATTATTACTACAATTAGACTAATTGCAAGGGTTAAAAGTGAATAAATAACAAAATAAACTAATCACAGGTGAAAATCTGTGATTAATTTTAAAATGTTAACCAATAACAATAACATTCTACTTTTGATATGAATAATAAATTTTCTTATAAAGTGAAATTATAGGCTACCAATTTACCAATATAAAAGTGAAAGAAATTTTAATTTATGTTTGAAAATAA
The DNA here is from genome assembly GCA_030220185.1 of Diploptera punctata. NCBI lineage: Eukaryota > Metazoa > Arthropoda > Insecta > Blattodea > Blaberidae > Diploptera > Diploptera punctata. Next base: position 1,429,773 of record JASPKZ010002700.1, read on the forward strand.
CCAAGTTATATACTTTTTTCTAAAACTATATATATATATTTTTTTTAATTTCGAGCCCCAATCAGCTTTGTTAATTTTCCATTTATTGCCTCTTTGTATTGCGTCCCTTCCCAAATGTGAGAAATATTAGAATGTTAAACTAAATGGAAAACAGTTCACTGTACATCTCTTCCCTTAATTAGACATTATAATTTATCTCGGTATCGAAATTAATCTCACTGATTTTAAAACAGCTTACATTTTTATAATCTATCAGTTTCCGATACACATTTAGCCTTCCTATTATAGCGTCGTATGTCTGAATGTCAGAACGGAAGTGAATCCACACGCAAATTTAACATTAAACTTAACCCAACGGAGAACACATACGAAAGTACATACATACACTTGTAATAAATTTAATAACTTTAAGTTGTAAACATTAAGAATACCTTCTGCAATTTCAAATGCTACAACGGTAATTTTTGTAGTAACCGTAATGAACCTGACGGTGCTCCCCTGCAGACACGACCAGTTTTTTTTTTATGTACTGTGAATAAATAAAAACATATGTGTACCAATGTTGATATTTATGCTATCATTTGATAAAAGAACGATACTCAAATATTCAGACTCACGTTTTGTCTCCCAACGTATTACAGTTTTTCAACGTACACTTACTTGCCAATGAAAACTAAACTTTTTTTTTCTATTTTCCGCTTTATAAAAGAACATTTTGTATGCAGTTTCTTAATTGGAATAATTATTAAAAAATGAAATACAATATATGTACACACAATAAATACAAGCTGCTCACAATGGAAGCTGTTAACCATTGCGTGGCCAAACCACTGCTGATCTGAGACATTTCTTTCCAGGTATGACGTTATGATGTACAAAGGCCAGTGTTTTCCAACAAAAAAATCATGTATTTTTTGTCGCAGGAAGGCAACTAAAAATCCAGCGGCATCCGCGCCAAATCCCCACCAGTTTCACTATACGGAGTAATACCAACAACCCTGAGTTGGTTTATTGTGATAACCCTTACTACCTTGGCCGTTCGCGCTGCATCCCGCCTCACTTTGCTCCGCTCTATTCATGCAGACAAGTCCATCTCCCGTACAGTGGATTGACATTGCTGGATTCGTTGACCTTGCTGGATTCGATTTCTGTGGCTTTTTCAGTTTAAAAATATATATATATTTTTTTTTTTTTGCACAGATATTGCTTTTGATGTCAAACATGAACTTTTTGAGGCGCAGCTGCTGGCACGAGAATTTTTATGTGTGTTCTAAATGACCTGGCAGTGGTTTGCAACGTCAGTCCCAGATATTTGAAGCTGTTAACTGTCACGAGAGGTTCTATTCCTAGGTAGATTCTGTCCTCCGCAGCTTCTCGGCCTCCGTTGCGGAATGTCATCTGTACCGTTTCCCCCGAGTTTATTTCCATTTTGTTTTCCTGTGCCCATTTCTCAAGTTGGTTGGTTGCTCTTTGTAGGTCTTGTATGGAGTTCGATCCGATGACCATAGAAACATAATGGAAGCAGAAGAAAGCATAATTGAAAGAATCGAGGAGAAAGAATTAAAGTGGTTAGGACATGTTTTAAGAATGGAAGATGAGGGATGGCCAAAGCAACTATATCAATGGCATCCGACCAGAAAGAAGAAAAGAGGGAAACCAAAGTTAACATGGAAGGAAAACATGAAGACATTAATGCAAACAAGAGGGCTAAGCATTGAATATGCCCAAGATCATACGTAGGCTTTGGAGGTTTGGCACGGAAAGACGACAGCAGCTGTAAAAACCCGAAGATAGATAGTTATTGTATGTATAATTTAACCCTAGTGAAGCGGAAGAGATCTTACGGTGTTAACTCCATCAGATAAAATAAATTATATATATAACCCCATATACACACATACACATGTTATTTACTTAAGCTAATCTCAAAATAAAGGTTTAAAAAAGGACATGTCTTTTAAGAAGCTGTCCCCTACCAATAACTTTGTGACTATTGATAAGGGGTTTTAGTCACTTACGGCATGCATATTTAGCGGCATTGGTGTTCAGGCGTGTGACACTATAGATTAAGCTGAAATGAGGCGTGGCCAGCCCAGACCGTTTTTTTTTTCAATGTTCTGACTTGCAATTTTATAAATTCTTCTTATGGAACGTGTAACCGTCTCAGTCATGGCTTACCCGCCATTCATCTTACTCCTGGTTGACATCCCAATAACTTCTTCTACATAGGTATGATACATATCCCAACCTCTGTATGTTTTTACTTTTAATTGCTGATATGATATCCAGATAGCTAGACAAACTATAGCCTTCTGTATTTGAATGGGACTTTCTTTCTCCATTTTAACATTTTGCCATGTTATCTAATATATAAAAATGTTTGTTTGTTTGTTTGTTTGTTGGTTGGTTTGTTTGTTCGTACTTTATGCGCGGCCATACCGTTGGTCCGATTGTGATGGAGCTTTTTGCAAAATATTCAGGAGATTCCCGGGATGAACATAGGCTATAAGAGAGTTGTGATTCTCAACTCCTACACCCTTAAAAACATGCTTTGTAATGAAAAAGTCCCTTTTTTTACCTTAAATGGCTTACGCTGCCCAAAGCATAACGAATGCACAAAATTAATGTACACAGAATTGAATATCTCGGCGGGTCTTCTTTTTTATGGATAACTCAAAATAACGAATTTTATCTTTCAGCTCATTTATGTCAAGTACATCGGGTGCGTAGATTCCAGGGCAACCCTGGGTAATCAGCACGGGATATCTAAAAATAATAACGATATACATTTTTACTTATTTTTCCTTTTACTTATTCAACTAAATGCAAAAATTCATTATCATTTATTTAGGTGTAGCAGCGCACGCCGGATATTAGCAAGTTCTACATAAAAATCTTCTTTCCCATATAAGCCTAGCTAAAATGCGGGTATGATTCTATGTCAATAACATTTTATGATGTGTACTTGTTTATGTAGAATTGTGATACCACATAAAGAAACTAAATGTTAGTTTGCATTAAGATTACGATTACTTGAGAATAACATGCTTAGGAACCTAAGAGAGATGAAAAGACAGGCGAATGGAGAAAAGTACATAACGTGACCTATATGATCCTTATGGGACACCGGATGCAATAAGAACGGTTAAGTATCGTAGACTGCTATTGGCAGATCATGTGGCAAAGAGGGGAATGAAAGAAGACCATGGAATAATCTTGTATGAATGCCTGAGGGAGAGTGCTTTTTAGGTAGGCCATCAATGAGGCGAGAGAATAATATTAACTATGATTTGAAGGAGTTAAATTATGCATGAAATGACTGGAAAACATTAAATTGGAAAGGAAAGTCCGCTCGACCATAAACCCCCAGATTCGATATTGCCAGTAGTTATACCGTTGAAATTGTGTGTTAGGTTCAAACACGAAAGCTATGGGAATGAAAATATTTGCCCACTAGCGAATTAAACTTTTTGATAACTCAGCCTTTTTTATTTAGAGAATAAATAAAGTGGATTTTAAGAGATTGCTTTTATCTGTGGTTTCCTAAATGTGTGCCGGAATTGGATGAGGGTAGGCCAGAGAGAGAGACTAGAGATCGATAACTAAGGCTACAGAGGGGACATTTACGATACATACGAGCGAGAGAGCGCGGATCTCCCCGTGGATTATGAATAGTTGAGGTTGAGTTGTAAACCTCATCTTTATAATGTATAAAGAAAGCCGACGGGTCTAGTGAAAATGTCAATGTAGAATTGTACAAGATTATCACTCCCAGAAGAGTAAGTAGCGTGAAATATACGTAAAGACATAAAATAATCATCCAGGAAACTTGAAAACCCTTTATTAAAGTCACTGCTTAAAGGATTTTCATTATAAGATATTCAATTCTAGATAGATAGGTTTAATTAGGCCATAATGTAAATATTGGAATAAAAAGGCCGAATAAATTTGCTAAAGAGGACTCTTATTTCGGCCTGTAGTTCCAAAGTTCGCGGATTCAAACCGACCGGGGTCGATGGATTTTTAAGGATTGAAAATCACGATTAAGAGAAGTAAAGCCGTGGATCATATGCCACATATTTACGGCACATAAAATAATTGAATCTGAAATAAAAGAATAATGAGCAAAATTAGTATGCCATTATAAGCTCAGACCTGAGCTGTTAAAGACCGTCGTCGTTATAGAAAAGCACCGCCTACCTACTACAATAAGTGCCTAACAATTTTTTTGCTCTATTTATGTAATATGATTACTTACTTACTTACTTACTTACTGGGACTATCGAACCCGTAAGTTCGTGGCCGCACGGACATAGCTCTCCATATATCCCTATCCTGAGCTAATGCTTTCCAATCATTCCCTGTATAATCTACTTCTCTCAAATCATAATTAATGTTATTCTCCCACCTTATTCTTATTCTACCAACTGGGCGTTTTCCCTCTGGATTTCCTACAAGAAACTTCCAAGAACGTCTTTCATTAGATATGATTATATGATTAGAAATATTATTAATTTTTTTCTAATATTTGTTACAGGTAGGGGTTTGAATACACAGAAATTTGTCCAGTAGGTGTAAATACTAAACCTTGACACATGTAAGTTTTTCACATTTTTCTCAATGTTACATTTGAAAACTAATGCTGTTGTGAGTAACAAGGACTCTTGTCATTTCATCTTCTCTAAAAAAATGTTATACCAAAAAAATATATAAGACGGCTATTCTTCCAGTTTAACTACATAGATGGTAAACACGATCTCTAACTTTAAGAGAAAAGAAAATATTACTAATATTTGAAATTAAAATGCTTATGAACATTTTTTTACCAAAAAGAGACGAACAAACAATCGAATGGAGAAAACTGGATACGTGGTCTTTATGGGATAATATCAGTTAAGTCCCATAGACTGTGATGAGCAGACATGTGGCATGAATGGGACATTAAAGACGGGGATGGAAACTTCTTATAGGAAAGCCAGGGAAAAAATTACCAGGATGAGAATCAAGCATGAGATGGGAGAATAATATCTAAAACTAACCGACTGGTTCTATCAAACCCGTTCAAGTCCGCGCGAACATATGCTCTCCATACATTCCTATCCTCTCCAGTATAATCTACTTCCCTCAAATTTAAATTAATATTATTCTGCCACCTTATTCTTGGTCTACCAACTGAGCGTTTTCCCTCTGTCTTTCCTACAAGAAGCTTCTATGCTCCTATAACATTCCCAATTCGTGCCACATGTCTTGTCCATCGCAGTCAACGAGACTTGACTCTTCTTCTTAAATCTGCTTTGCTATAAAGATCATGTAGCTCACTGTTATGAAGTCTTCTCTATTCACCTGTCTGTTCATCTCTCTTAGGTAAAAAAAAATCGTAAGAACTTTATTCTCAAATACTCGTATTTTCTCCTCCCTTAAAGTAAGTGTCCATGTTTGATGTGAGAATAATATTAACCATAATTTGAGAGAAGTAAATTATACGTAGAATGACATGAAAACAATAGCTCAGGTTAGGATGTATGGGTAGTCTGTATCCGCACGGTCATGAACCTCCGGGTCGATATTAGCAGTGAGTTAGAGTGTCTTGAGAGTTACTGATCATTTGATAACATTAATTTTCATGCAAAACATGGTAGAAGGTGGAATATACGTGCTCGATGGTTTTTGCTGGCACAATGGAATTAAATGTGATAGTAGGTGATATATATTCTACCTTCGTACAAGTTCATTATCACTTCTAACTTTCTTCACTTTTTGTGGTAAACCGACACCCATAGGGCATCTTCTCCGAGTACTGATAAATTAACTTCGTTAGCCGGCCCGTTGATTTTTCTAATCTACTCTCTTGTGTTCCTGTCTTGTGACTATCTTTTACACGTATCTCTGCTAGGGACATTGTACTTTTGTATTCATGGGTTAGATTTACAAAAATACTTACGCAAATTTAAAAAATGATTACGCCGTTTCCTTAGAATAGTGAATTAAATTATCATACGTAATGCCACGAGTGATTTCCAAATTATCGATAAATTCACGACTAACGAAGTGAGGAGTGAATTTATCTAGAGAATTTGGAAATCAAGAGTGGCATTTGTTAGGACTATTTAACGAATAAAATTAAGCTCTTTACTAAAAAATAATTATTTGAATATAGTTACCGGTGTTTTAAAATATTTATATAGTTAATGTAAACGGCGATGTTTGAAAACAAATTAGAAATGTGAGGTTATGTATATTCACTGCAACTCGATCATATTATTTATTGCCAAATAGGATCGCAATATTGTAAGAATGCACTCTAGTGGAGAAATAATGAAACACATCAAACTATTATAATCAACATTATAGGTTAATCATTTATATTTTGAATAAACAACTCAGTAAAATCACTGAATCTGTTCATTATTTGCTATATTCAATGTATTTATTGGAGAAAAATAATGGTATAACCTGTTCAGAATATTAAAAAAAGGAGGAGCTTTCTTTATCACAAAAGTAGGAGTTGATAGAGAGAAATCGATAAAGAGCGAGGTGAAACACTACTGTCATTGGTGTAAAACAGAATTCATTGAAACGTGATTGGTCATTGACTACCATTTGCGACATGAGTTAAATAGTCAAGAAGATGGTTGCATATAAAAAATGGATCATGTATATCGCACGTTTCCTTGAATTTACACACTGTAATAAATATCATTGCATTTTCGTAGGAACCCTATTTTGTTTTAAAAATCGACAATTTATATAAAGTGAATTTAGTTTCATATTGTCAGCTTTGTCCACAGCTGTGGTCTCGAGGTAGCGTGCTGCCTTGTCACGCAGGGGGCCCGGGTTCGATTCCCGGTCGGGACAGGCTCCTGGTTGAGGTTTTTTACGGGTTTTTTCCTCACCTGTAAAACAAATGTAAGGAAGCTTAGGGCCCAACGGTCCACAAAAATCATCCGGCCATCATCATCATCATCCTTCACCGGTGTGGAAAACAACAGGAAGCTACCACACCTATAATTCCCTAGTAATATGCTACAAAGCATAGCATGAAAATGCTATGATTGCAGTGAAAGACCTGCCCTCCGGCAGAATTACTATGGATGGTCAGCTTTCTTTAAAAAATACGTAAGGTCAAAAATGTAAATGTGATAGAAAAGAAGAGAACAAAATTGTTGTGTTAAAGTTACAGCAACATAAATACTTTTTGTTTATAAATTAATATAACGCAGAAACTACTGTAATAAATTTGGTAACAAAAATGTTATAATGTTAACATTTTAGGGGTGTTACCTGCATCCAAATTAAATATAGTGGCTTAAATTGAATTAAACTGATATATTGCATTGCAATTAGTTAATTTTTTACTGTGGACGAAAAGACTTGCACCAATGTAACTTTACTCCGTACAGTTATTCATTCTTGTATAATTATTATTTATAGATGCTTTAACTAAGAGAAGAATTGAAAGTACAGCCTTTATTGGATAAGGTCACGAATTACAGACAGAAATGGATAGATCATATGGATGGAATGAGTAAGGAGAGTTATCCATTGTTAGCAAGAAATTATCAAGGAAGAGGAAGACGTGATGTTGGAAGACCTAGAAGACGTTGGGCTGATGCATTATGAAGTCGAAACGGGCAATTGCCTAATCCCTGGAATGATGATGATGATGCTTTAATGTATCGGTCTTTGATGGTCTAGAGGATAAGTTCCTTGCCTCTGGTCCTGAGGGTCGCGGGTTCAAATCCGGCCAGACTCAATGTATTTTTAGGATGCAGAAATCTAAAGGACAAGTCCTCCTGGGGAATTTAAGCCGTGAATCCCTATTCTAAAGATTTTCCTTGTAAAATAACCTCAAACCTAAATTAGAGCCTCTGAGCAAAATTTAGAGTCTTTCCCATCCAAGTAATACCATAATTGCTTATTGAGGCGATGTGCTAACCGCATATCACTAGTTGACACCCTCAAGGAAAATAAGCGTAATTAAATTAGCTTAGTTATGTAACTCCCGATAGAGAGCATCGTTCTCCCCATGTGGTGATGTATTGTTGTAGACTAGATTAGATGCTTTAACATAAGGATATCTTCTCTAAATTCTTTAAGTAAGTTGTGGTTTACATTTAACACACACACATACCACACACACACACACACACACACACACACATACACACACACACACACACATACACACACACACACACACATATATATATATATATATATATATATATGAAAAGAAAAATGAATGCTTGAGTCGGGATTTGAACCCGAGTCTCTAAACTCTGTGCGTTTAGCGCTCTAACGACCTGAGCTACCCAAGTATTCCAACATAAACATACATTTTTCTTATATATGCAGTATTCTCATATATATATATATATATATATATTAATTTCGAGGAAAATGGGACCTGGTGGTACATGATTTTTAAAGAAATGTGACGGTATACACTTTAGTTCACAATATACAATTTTAATACAAAATTAATACCTGTAAGGTTGTCCTTGCTTTAAAAACGCCTTTTGAATTTTAAAATGTTTAGTGAAGTTCAGGACAACCAAACATTACGGTATCAATTTTAAAATAAATATCCTCAACTCGTGTCCAACTCAGGGTCGATTCGGGGGATGAGATGAGATGAAGCCCATGTATTTATAGAGGGCAGTGATCTACAAGGGTGCCGGTCGACTACTCCTGACGCACCGTCACAGGGATGGATGAATTAAATAAAACGAAATGGATGAGATGAGTATGGAGAAATGGTGGAATGAAATTTGCGGCTGGAAAAACGGGAGAAACCCCGAGAAAACCTGCCCGAGCTCCGTTTCGTCCACCATGAAACCCACTTGGAATTACCGAGACTCGATCTCGCGACCCCAGCGCAGCGGCGAGAGGCGAGCGTCTAACCGCTTCCGCCACGGAGCCGCCACGCTATCAATTTTATAATTTTATAATGCGATTAATGCCTCATCTGAATGTATCAGGCATTTTATTATGATTGACTTTTAGTTCATTCCAGTGGTGTCGAGACCTGATAACACTGGTCAACATGATTTTTGTCTCATGAGTACCAATAGTTTTACTTAATGCAGTTTTTATCGTGTTTTTAAATATGTATTCGGAATTTCTCCATCGCCTACAGTTTTATTTTATTTCAATTTCAGTTAATGGATTAAATAATTATTTTTTAATAAACGTTCTTTCGTCCATTTGTTCATTGTAAAATAAAACCAAACATGCTAACTCAAATGGTTTCAGGTATGGAAAAGAGATATCAAGGCAAATTGAATCCTAATATGCTGGCCGATTATTGTTGGACCATCAAGAGGCGAAATACTCCGTATAGCAAAAAAACCGCCATTTCTTACTTTCTAGGTAAATCTGAATGTTCGAATATTGTGTAGTTACGAATGTAGAATATATTAAAGTGTTTGAAATTATAAATTCCTGTCTCTCGGAAACCTTACGTGATGGAGAAAAACCGATATCGTATTTGAATTCAGGAGAAAAAATACTATCAGAATCACATATTTTTTCTTTCTGAGACAAAAAAAAAAGTTTCTTTTTTGTTGCTCAGTGTAACTTACACGAGTGGAATATTCATAGAAAGGATAGTAGTTATCTTACGTCAACTTGTTGCTGCAGTGTTTTACATAAACAAAACCATTAAGTTACAAGTATAATGATGGTAATTTTATTGTTTATGTTTCCAAGAAATTACTTCATACTCGTTAATTAAACTACAGATTATTTAACTAGGAAATGGAGATCATCTGAGAAAGTTTGAATGTTCACTAGCTGCAAGTATGTTACTGTAATGAGTTTCGTCCCAGTGATAACACTGAGCAACAAAAAAAAACTTTTTTTTTGTCTCAGAAAGAAAAATATGTGATTCTGATAGTATTTTTTCTCCTGAATTCAAATATGATATTGGTTTTTCTCCATCACGCAAGGTTTCCGAGAGACAGGCATTTATAATTTCAAAGACTTTAATATTTTCTACATTCGTAATTACACAATATTCGAACATTCGGACTCACGTAGAAAGTAAGAAATGACGATTTTCTGCTTTATTTCGCCTGTGGAGCATCCTTCACGATGGTCCAACAATAATCGGTTAGCATATTAGGATTCCATTTGCCTGGATATCTCTTTTCCATGGCTGAAATCATTTGAGTTAGCTCATTTGGTTTTATTTTAAAATGGACTAATGGACGAAAAAACGTTTATTAAAAAATAATTATTTAAATCCATTAATTGAAATTGAAATAAAAAACACTATGGGTGATGGAGAAATTCCGAATACATATTTGAAAACACGATAAAAACTACATCAATTGCAACTATTGGTACTCATGGTTCCGCGCCGTAGCCGAGTGGTTAAGGCAGAAAGCCTTGGCGCAGAACTACGGGACTTGCGCTGGTTCGAGTCTCCATGGGGAAGAAATGTTCTCATGGTATTTCGGCCAGTATGGGACCGGTGCCCACCCAGCATCGTGAGGCATTTGGGTAGCTACAATAAGTAGCGGTTCCAGGTTGAGAAAACCAGCTATAATGGCTGGGGGACTCGACGTGCTGGCCACATGTCACCCCTTCACTGGCTGATGATCATCTACCTCTGTGATTGACACATGTGAATGTGAGGCCAGCAGCCGGCTGGTAGGCTAAGGGCCTTCCAGACCTGTTGCGCCAGGAGTTTTATTGGTACTCATGAGACAGAAATCATATTGACCAGTGTAACAATTTCCATATCTTCGAATCATACAAACTAAAATTGACAAGCCCAAAGCATAGTGGTTACCACACTTAACTTTAAATGCAAGATTCACGAGTTAAAATTCGAACGTCGCGTCGGTTGATTTTTTTCGGGTTTGAAGTAACCGTGTCCGGGCTATCGTATCAAGAAATAATTGCCCACCATTTAATTACATGAGTCGTCCTGGTGGACTAGTGGTTATGCTCCTAGCCTCTGGATCCGAAGGGTCGCGGGTTCAAACCCGGTCGGGATTGATGAATTTCTTTAGGACGAAAAAATTCAAGGAGCGAGTCCTGCGGGAGAGACTTTAAGTCGTGGGTCCGAGTTTTTTATTTTCAGGTTCGTAAAATACCCTTATGCCTGATTAAAAAGGCCTCTGAGTAAAATTTACCGACCTCAACGTCCTAGTAATACCTTAGTTGTCTGCTAGATGCCTCATTTGTGTCGGTGTGTTGTGCGCATGCCATTCATGACATCTATGGGGAAATAATGTAACTAAGTTAACTTGGTCTAATAACTCCTCTATCAAAGTAGAGGCTATGACTGAACATTGTGCTACACCATCATAGATGAATTTAATTAAGGAGGAAATTTATTATTATACGCATGAAACAGAATTCAAGAACTCTTTAGATTTTATTTTTATCTACCTTCACATATCTGGGATGAGAAATTAATAATAACAACAATATTAACACTAAAATACAAAAGCGAGTAGGTGTTTTTATGCCCGAGGAAACATTTAAGATTTCGAGTATTATACAGGAAAACAAAAATTATGATTTATAAGGTATTGGTGCAACCAGTGGTAATATACGCTTCTGAAACTTGGCCATAGACGAGGTATGATGAGAAACAATTGTACTTATTTGAAAGTAGAATATTGGGACTTTTTTTTGGTCCAGTGGAATAGAAAATGAAGTATGGAGGAAAGTACTCAATCATGAAATGCAGGGTTGTTTAAGGAACCGGTTATTGTTAAAGTTATCACGGTAAGGAAGTTGGAATGAGCTGGACGTTCACTGCGAACTAGTGACCAGAGAACAGTGAAGAAAATATTTAATAATACGCCGGAGGGAACTTGAAGAGTTGGAATAAGTTGAGGTGGAAAGACTGTCCGGCAGAACATAAGGGCTTTGGGAATAGAGAAATGGAGATTGTAGCACTGAACAGACAGGAATGGCGAGGCCTTTTGAAGGTCAGGGATCACATAGGGATGTCGTGTCACTGATGATGATGTCCTCGCGACCATAAACCTCCGGGTTCGATAGTGCCGGTCATCTAGTTATTTAAACTACTAACTCCCTAGCACTATCGAACCCATAAGTTCATGGCCGTGCGGACATAAGCTCTCCATACATTCCTATCCTGAGCTAATGTTTTCCAATCATTCCCTGTATAATCTACTTCCCTCAAATCATAGTTAATTTTATTTTTCCATCTCGTTCTTGGTCTACCAACTAGGCGTTTCCCCTCTGGTTTTCCTACAAGAAGCTTCCATGCACGTCTTTCATTCCCCATTTGCGTCATATATACTGCCCATCGCAGTCTACGAGACTTAATAGTTCTTATTATATTTGGCTTCCTATAAAGACCATGTAGTTCACTGTTATGAAGTCTTCTCCATTCACCTGTCTGTTCATCTCTCTTTGGCCCAAAAAAATTTCCTAAGAACTTCATTCTCAAATACTTGTAATCTCCTTTCCTCCCTTAAAGTAAAAGTTCATGTTTCGCATCCATATAATATAACTGGTAGAATAAATTACTTCAAAGTAAAATTATTTGTTATGCTTAATGAATAATACATTTCTTGATACTTCTGGCCCTTACACGGTGTACATGCAGGGCTTATATGCCTTTATTTTATGCCATGGTTATGTTTCGAACATTTATGACACGTAAAAGAGTCCCGCGCCGTAGCCGAGCGGTTTAGGTAGGAAGCCTTGGAGCAGAGCTACGGGACTTGCGCTGGTTCGAGTCACCATGGGGGAAGAAATTTTCTCATGGTATTTCGGCCAGTATGGGACCGGTGCCCACCCAGCATCGTGAGGCAATTGGGTAGCTACAATAAGTAGCGGCTCCAGGTTGAGGAACCAGCTATAACGGCTGGGGGACTCGACATGCTAACCACATGTCACCCCTACACTGGCTGTTGATCATCTGCCTCTGTGATTGACACATGTGGATGTGAAGGGCCAGCAGCCGGCTGGTAAAAGGGCAACCGCTGAAAAGTGGAAATACCCTCAATCGGAAAAGAATCTCAAAATTTAAAGAAGATAGCCTACTTCTGAACACAATTTGTTGGCATGTTAACTATCAGATTTAAATTGTTTCGTAAATGGCTTGAAATCTTAAGTAAAATATTATCTACCGGCGATTAAATACGGATTTAATCTCAACTCATGCCAACGCATAAGCACAATCCCATCACTGGGGGTGGGTAGGTGTTTATATCCCTTGTAGTATAAATAACTAAATATGCTACAAAGAGGTATGTAAAGAATTAGCTGCGTTTTGCACTGCTAGTTCAGAAATTAATTTGCACGATCTTCCGCGTTTACGCAATATTCTTAGCCTTGTAATAAATTATAGAGTGAAAGTAATGCAAGTGAGCAGATTTTTAACACAAATTTCCTGCAGTAAATGTGAACAAAATACCTTACAGATTGTTAGGTAGGCGAATTCCACATAAAATTTGAAATAACACATGAAAGTTAGTTTATACCGTGCTTTCCAAAGTGGTATATGGAATATTTAAAATGTTCAGAAGCTTTATATGTTAAGTCAGTTACTTTTATTTTGTATAATTAGTGACTAACGTTTATTAGAACATAAAACTCAAAACATGTATTTTGTAACTGCTCCTATATATACTACTTTCACAATTGCTTGTTGAAATAAAATTGAAAACTTCACAGAGATTATTTTACTCTCACTCTGTAAAACATGATGTCATTCTACACTTACGGAAATAAAAGCGTACATTTTAATTACAATTATTAAAGATAGAATCTCTTTGTTTTCTGTTAAAGAGTTTGAAATCTATATATAAAAGTTTTAAAGGGAAAACGTAGTGTCCTACTATCTGATGGCTAAAGAAAAAAAAAGTTATTTTATTTTGTTGCAATTGTTACGTAAGTTTACTACGGAATTCTTCGGTAGCAAATGAACAGTTTCCTGTATTCCCCCCAGAAGTTTAATTGTGCACATTATATTTATGAATATCCATCCAAACTACACTGCCAGATTGACCCATAAGAGTAGTCGTTGCGTCATTCCGTACTGCAACAGGACACGACTGCCTAGGTAAACACCTTCATCGCCTCGGTCTTCTACCAACTCAACAATGTATCCTCTGCAACATTATGGAAGATATGGATGCTGATCACTAGAGCTAGGATTTTTATGTAATATTAAAATGCAAAATATGTACATATTTATGTAATAATATTTGGTGAAATATGTAATATTACATAAAAAAATCGTAAAATATGTAATTTTAAATACATTCAAATTTAAGTTTTATGTAAATTTATACCAAATATTAACTTACTTGATTCCTGATTTTATTAATAAAAAGTAAAGTGTGGGACAATTATTAATTATGCATGTTGATGTAATAAATCAAAAGTATTACATTTTTTTTGAAAATGCAACAATTAATAAAATGGCTAAATAAAAAAAATCACGTTACAAAATGTATTTTTAGTTATATTATAATTATACAACGTTTTCGTAGTCACTCTTTAACCAATCTTTAGCCCCTACAGCGAATACAGAAACTATCTACTCACTTCACTTTAATTTGCAATGAACTATGAGACACATATCCAAGTTTTCCATTGTCATAGAGTGTCATCGGTCAGAGAGATTGTTTTTATAAACAGAAAATGTTATTTCCCACATTACAGGAAGTTGCTGGTGCAAATTTAAGCAGATTGAATTTTTCAGGAGAGATGTCATCTGGAGGATTTTCTTCTTCCCCATTGAGGATATTACACACTGTAGTTAATGTCGATAAGCAAGGGTTTCTTTCCATAACAGGCAACTCTTGCCTAAACCAGGAAGTGAAAAAGAACAGATTCAAATTTCTTCATTATGTTTATTCCAACATTTCCTTGAACAACCCTTAACTTAGATTTAACGTCCTCTACAATGTCCAGTGATTCCTTCAAAGTCATGCCACAAGTTTCTAATTTTACAATACTGTCAGAAATGAATCCAAAATTGCTTTTAACATAAGCCAATTGGCACTGAAGGCATTTTGAGCCTCTCTGATAGAAACTGCTGATTTACTTGGAAACGAGTCTATTACAGACTTCACTTCTTTAAAATAGTCACTATGAAAGCAGGCAGCCTCAATCCACGTCCCCATCTAGTGAGGACAGGTTCAGGGGGCAATTTCACATTTGGTAATTGTTCTCTATGGTGTAACACACGTTGGGGGGCCTTAACAAACACTTTCTTAGTGTTTGAAATAATGCTATTGATTTGTGGATAGTTACTTCGCACTTCTTCGGCAACACGTTGCAGTCCATATGCGAGACAGATGAAATGGATCATATTTTGGTAAAACACACGTAGAGCAGTTCCCGCCTTTAGCATGTATGCCGCAACATCACAATAAAGGACAAAGACTTTATCTTCTTGAACACTTTAAGTCCATCGTTCACAAAACGAGCTACTGTTGCGTGATTTTCATGCTCCAACGTTTTCGAAGAATTCAGGAAAGGTGTGGGGGATTCTTTTCCATCCAGCTTACCAATCACAAGATTGGTAACATAGCGACCTTTCCCATCCATTGTTTCATCGACAGCAATCCATATATAGTTGTTGCCTATATCACTTCGCACATATGTCATTGCTTCATCGTAACACAAATGCCTGTAGTTTTTTCGGAGCGTAGAATCGTTAGGAATCTGCCTCCCACAATACTTCTCTAAAAATGCACGATATTTAGGTACCTGGAGTTTGTACCAAGGAATATTTGCGGCAACCATAGCATTACACATGTCATGGAAGAATTCACTCCTTACATTTGAAGACTGTTGCATTTGAGATAGAAGCACTTGCTTTTTAGATGTTTGTAGTCCTTTGTTTTTAGCATGCAGAGCACTGCGAACATGTTGTTCAAGTTGAGATATCATTGAACAACCTATCTGGTTATTACAAGTCTGGCATAAAACCACATCTCCATCAGTAGTGAACGAATCATCTATTTTAACCCACGATTTTAACTTAGACGATAATTTTGATGCTACAGGAGCCATCACACGAAATTCAATGAAACACTGTGACAGTCAAAATAATACTGATGAAGACACAAACTAAAAGTCTTGTGGAAGAAAAATAGAAAGCATCGTAATGTTACTTTTTATTATCAGAGGGTAAAAGAGGTAGGAACAGAAAGGACGGAAATGTTTGAATGGATGTATAAGAAGTTTAAGAAGTTTCACAACTTTCAGTACTTCTTAGAGATCAAATATCTATGGTGTAAAATCTAATTAATTAAATAAATAAAATATATGTTAAGCCTGATATGATAATATTTAGAATATCTCATTGTATCTTAACAACAAATTATAGTGCATAATTTCAATTTTAAGAAATGTTGATTACCTCTTGTTTTTATTTTATGATAATTTGTTATGGGGATATCAGTAAACGAAAAGAATATGTTTAGATGAGTGGGATAGCAAATGCAAGTGGCCTAAATTACCTGATATTTATATTAGAATTAGGAGGGACGCAGATAAAACCCTATCCAGAAAATTAACTTGAATCGATCCTGGATTCGATGGGTGAGAGACAATGACAATTACTCCTGTGCTATTTTTTTAAGTTTTTTCTACATTGACTCCATCTTTATTGAATCAACAAACAATTTTATAAATACAGTACAAAATTATATTTTTTTTATACTCATATTTCAACGAAACAAACATTTTTAAAACAGGTTGTATTCTATTCCAAGGGACAGAAGAGCAGAGATGAGGGAAGGATACACAATTGTTAACACATGGTGAGTGAGAAACTGTTATGTTTCTACTATTTCATTCATAAAACAGATGGGTCTGTGGTAGTTTTAAAGAGATCTTCAATGTGGTATCCTACCCAAGTCACAGTGTCTTTGTATAGCTACATTTATGGTGTCAATAATTGAATGGAATTCTTCCTTGACCTCTTTTTTGTAGCTTTTGGATAGCTTGCAAAATTCGTTTCAGTGTACATGTACCTGAGTTTCTAGTGTGAATAAAATACTGTCATACAGATAGTTAAAAATTTTATTCCGCTTATGGGGAAAAAAAAAAAAAAAAAACATTATTTGAAATTAACGGACAGAATATGTAGTTTTACATAAAAAAATATATTAAAATATGTAAAAATATGTAATTATGATGAAATATGTAAAATATGTAATGATAACTTTTGATATTTGATAAGAAAGTTCCTAATTCGTGGACATTTATAATTTTTAGCTGCGTATGAGCAAAGAGAAAGAATATGTAATTACATACGAATCCTAGCTTTACTGATCACATCCGAACTTGCCCAACCCTAACAACCAACAATTTCGCGGACAGATACTGGGAAGCCAGGGAAAAGATGATGAACCTTTTATAATCTTTTTTGTTATTGTTTGTTTTCCTTAGTCATTATTGGGCAGTGAAAAATTTCAAAAGCCACTGCATTTAAATAAATAAATAAAATAAATAAATATTTATGAATATTGGTCCGATTTTTACACAGCAGATAGCGGTCGTGAAATGCTATACTTCGATTACATTATCGGTATTAGTACTAAGAGGGGCCATTGAGTGGAATTTTATAGTGCACAAAAAGTAAGGTTATATAAGTTAAAAAGACACAAATAAAACTATATGTAAAAGAAAATTATACTAGGAAAGCATAAGGGGGGGGGGGGAAGTCCCCCATACTAGGCCGGCCTACTTACATATCCTTGACTCATGCTGACCCCTTGTCACCCCCTATATTTACTAGATGATCATCCACCTCAATGATTAACACATGTGGATGTTAGGCCAGCAGCCAATTAGTAGACCAAGGGTCTGACAGGCCTTTCACCCCAGGAGTCCAGTTTAGTATGTGCGAACCATTGTCTGTTGTATATATTTTACAATGTATCCCTTGCTCATTTTTGAAGAGCGTAATAACGTAGTAATTACATATAAAACATTTTAAAATAAATCCAGTGAAGTGTTTTAGGAAGCCCTTTAAAATTTCATAATGAGGGGTAAAATTAATAAAAAGGCATTTATATAAAATTAACAAAATAATTTATGGACCAACATAAGGCTAATAATCTTTAGGATATTAGATTCTAATAAGACCCTATAGCAAAATCCGTACCTCTTATTTTACGTAGGAAATATTTACACTAAAAATTACACTAAAATATAATAAAATAAATAGTTAAAATAGAAAGACAACAATCATACAAAATGAAACAATAAGTAACAACATATTTTTTAATCAATTAAGTTGGTGTTTACTTGATGAAAATCCAATATTTTTTGGTGGTTCAAGTGGGTAGAGACTCGCTTTCCACTTCTGTATCCCGAATTCGGGTCTGGGTCACTCCACATGAGGTTCTTGGTGGACGAATCGTAAATATGGTAAGTTTTATTCTGGTTTTCTCCCGTCTTCTATCAGACCACTTCTCCATACTCCTGTTCATTTCATTCCATTCAGTTTATCTGCACATATGACGGTACTGGTCAGAGCACGCTTCTATATCATAGACCTTCTATAATTGGGACTTCATCTCATCCATACCTCGACCTGCCATTACGACGGACACATTTAGAGGATTTGCTGTTTTTTTTATAAGTTCTTTTTATTACATACTGATAAGCAGAATGAAGATGAACATTGATTTGTAACAGATAACAGTGAGCAACAAAAAATAAATTTCTTTGTCTCAGAAAGAAAAATATGTGATTCTGATAGTATTTTTTCTCCTGAATTCAAATGTGATATCGGGTTTACCATCACGCAAGGTTTCCGAGAGACGGGCATTTATAATTTCAAACATTTTAATATTTTCTACATTCGTAACTACACAATATTCAAACATTCGGACTCACCTAGAAAATAAGAAATGACGAATTTTTGCTATATTTCGCCTGTGAGCATCCCTCTTGATGGTCCAACAATAATCGGCTAGCGTAATAGGATTCCATTTGCCTTGATATCTCTCTTCCATAGCTGAAATCTCCTGATGGAAGTGTTCCCCGTGCTCATTCCTCACTGCGCCAAGATTTTCCGGGAAGAAATCTAGGCTTATTAAAAAATTATTATTTAAATCCATTAATTGAAATTGAAATAAAGAAAAAACTGTTGGTGATGGAGAAATTCCGAATACATATTTTGAGAACACGATAAATAGCTGCATTAAGTACAACTATGAGGCAAACATCATGTTGACCAGTGTAATCAGCTACTCGTACATCATGAATTTGCAATTCTTCCAATTGATATTTCAATCCGGACCCAAAACCTTTTATGAAAATTGAACTCAATTCCTGGAGTTACAGCTAATTGCCATGGAATGAAAAGTGACAGTCAGTAGACTAAAACGCAGGCTATCACAGGGTTTTACTCTTTCATCATCAGTCGCTATATGAATATTCAACTACATTATTGACAGCTTTTAAATAAACACTAACAACTAGAGGAGCCATGGAGGGCCACTCTCACATAGTAAAATATATAACATTATTAAGCAATGCTTTTTCTGACCGATCAATATATACTAACCCACTAACTTTCCAACTCGCAGGTTCATCCCAGCACGATTAGGCTATGAGTTTTCTATACACCCCTATCCTGAGATATTTTTCAATCATTCTTCGTATAATTCACCTTCCTCAAATCGTGTTTAATGTTATTCTCCCATTTTATTCTTGGCCGACTTAATGGGAACTTCTACTCTGGTTTTCCTACCAGAAGTTTCCGTGCAATCCATGAGACTTAATTGAGGGGTCTAGTGAGAGAGGGAGCTGTGCCACTTTGAGAAGAAATGGAAATAAATTGGGTTTTATAAAGCAAAATGTTAGGAAATTATTTGTACAATAAAGGAGTAACTTTTTTCATCTTTACTTTTTTACTGTTATGTAAACAATGTAAAAGCAAAAAAAAATGTTTTTTTCAGATACCCCAGGTTATCTTTCGTCATTCCTGGTGTTCTCTCCTGGCATGGCGTACTTGTAACCAACTTGTGAGGTTGGGGCGCCTGAAAGGCGAGGTTACGTTGCCCCTATGATGTGATGGTGATGATAGTGGTGCGCCAGGACAGTCCCTAACCCTAAGCTTAATGTAAGATGAATATGAATGATGATGATTGCGAAGGCCATATGATTTCGGGGACCGTTTGGATCTTAAAGTTTTCCTGACATTTATCTTACAGGTGAGGAAAAAGCCCTATAAAAACCTCACCCAGAAAAACTCTCACGACCGGGGATCAAACTCGGGCCCGCTGCGTGACAAGGCAGCACGCTACCTCGAGACCACAGCGGTGGACGAAAGCAAAAATATAAATTTTAATATAAATAGCACTGATTATTTCCATTTCTTCTCAACGTGGAATACCTCCTTCTCTCACTAGACCCCTCAATTGTTCTTATTACATCTGGTTTCCTATAAATATCGTGTAGCTCACTGTTATGTAGTTTTCTTCATTCGCCATAGCCTCTCCTTGATCAAAAATATTCCTAATCATTTTATTTTCAAATACTCGTTACCTTTTGTTTTCCCTTAAAGTAAGAGACCATGTTTCAGATATAATAGCTGGAAAAAATACTGTTTTATGCATATATTTTGTTCAATATTTTTTTAGATAAGTTGGGATGACAGGAGATCCTACAATAACCTTATCATTAGCTCTACCTTAATGATTAATATTCATAATCTTTGGATGAGTAAAGCATAATAGCGAACGTTTCCAAAGTTGAGACTTTAATTAACATTGAAAGTATAGGCAAAGAGAATATAAAACATAGAATTGAATTGAGTAGCAAAATAATAACATCGTTAAATTCCATATGGTGGGATAAGCATATTTGGAAAGACACAAAAAAATATATTGGTAAAACATTGGTGGAATCTGTTGCAATGTATGGAAGTGAGGTATGGACACTCAATAAGTACTACAAGAATAGACTAATAGCTCTAGAAATGAATTATTTACGCAGAAGTGCCAGAAAGTCAAAATTAGAACATGTCACAAATAAGGAAAATTAGAAATATAATGGAAGCAGAAGAAAGCATAATCGAAAGAACTGAAGAGAAGGAATTAAAGTTGTTAGGACATGTTTTAAGAATGGAAGATGAGCGATGGGCAAAGCAACTATATCAATGGCATCCGACCAGAAGGAGGAAGAGAAGGAGACCGAAGTTAACATGGAAGGAAAACATGAAGATATTAATGCAAGCAAGAGGGCTAAGCATTGAAGATTCTCAAGATCGTAGGCTTTGCAGGTTTGGCACGGGAAGACGGCAGCAGCTGTAAAAACCCGAAGATAGATAGATAGACCTCGTTTCTGGTTGAAATTATTGATTCACCCATTTATTCAAAATTTCGCTCATTTTGTCAAGTGGCTATTCCTATCATTATATTAATAACAAAATTATTTATATTGGTAGTAACAGGTAGAGAATATTTCAGCAATAAATGTCAGAGATTCTATATCGGAAACGCAACTGAAAGGAGGGGAAAAAAAAAAGATTAATGGTTTTCCACGTCTCTTTGAATAGTGCGGTAAAATATCAAAAACTTTATCTCCACTTAACTGACAGCCAGTAAATTGAATATTGCTATTGATACAATGCCGCTTTCTACAATATTAGAGTCTCTTCAATACTTTGAAAACTCAATGGATTATAAAGGAAATACACTGAATACAATGTAGTATGGTCTGCTTATTTTTAGATTTTACATATTTAGAGGATGGTATTGTGTTTATAGCGAATTTAGAAGATGGCCTACAACGTTCAGTCCACTCTTTTTCACCAAATTACAATAAAACAACATGGAAATCTCAACAGAAAAGACCCAGTTCGCAGTAAAATTATTATTAGTAATAAAATATTAGAACAAACTAACACATTCAACTACCTCAGATACCAAATTAAATACGAAGAGGAAAAATATTTTAGTCAAAAAATTATAAAATTTAACAGAGTAACAGGAATTATAAATAATGTTTTCAAGCCAAACACAGTACAGCAACACACACGAACTAGAATTTATAAAACACCGGCCAGACCCATATTATGTTACGGCAGTGAGGACTGAACAAAGACTAACTGCGGCAGAAATGAAATTTATGAGACGTACTGCAGGTTTCTCAAGAACAGACCATAAAGGAATTCTGAGATTCTCAAAGATTTACAAACAGAATAAATCATGGAATATGTGCAAAAATACCGAATCAACCGGAAATCTCATGTAAGAAGAATGAGCAGAACAAGAATACCACGTCAAATCTTAAATTATCAGCCGCCAGACAAGAGATCGTTTGGCAGACCCTTCAAACGTTGGATTGAGACCGTAACAGACCACTAGGTCTATCATATGAAAGGAATATGAAGAAGAAGACATATTTAGAGAACTAAGTACGTATATAATGTTATTTTTAACCAGTTGATATTTTTTTATCTCCTGGTTAATGTTATTTAACAGCCGTAAATCCAAGACTTTAGGTCCATTCCGAAGAACATTGAAGAATTTGAATTAGGATATAGGTCGGAATTATAATCTAGGAGTAGAAAAGACGGAAACATGTTTTGTAAAAAATTCCTATATCATTTATAATTTTTATGGAATCCAAAATTCTGTCGGTTCTAGTCTTCTCCGATTAATTTATTTCCCTGATATCTGCCATATCTGGCGATCATTCCCTATCCGCCATCGGGGGAGGTGCCTGATGGAAAATTAACTACTCCACACACGTGAATGGTATTTTTAGAAATCATCATCATCATCATCTGCCTTTCAAGTATTATGCCCATTGGCCCGTTACGGTCTCCCGCCATCTCCGAAAAGGTCGACCCACAGATCTTCTGCCTCGAGGAATGTAGTGAAGAATTTGTTTTGGTATTCTGTGGCGATCCATGCGCTGAATATGGGCTAGGCCAATTGTTTCTATATTCTTGGAGGTATTCAGATATAGGTACGATGTTTAACTCTCTGGCTATTGTTGAATTTCCTTGGTGGTCTAGAAGGCTATAACCTGCAGTTCGTCGCAGAAATTTCATCTCCGTGGCTGTAATATGACGGTCATCCTGAGTTATGATGGTCCAAGCTTCACTGCCATAACAGATTATGGGTCTAGCGAGAACTTTATAGATTTTCATTCTTGTGTGTGTCTGCACTTTTGATGGTTTAAAAACTTGGTTGATAATTCTTAAAGCTTTATTATAGTTTTGTATTTTAAAGGATATATCACATTCCTCATTATAAGTTAGATTATATCCTAAGTATTTAAATGAATTTACTTGCTCTAATATTGAATTCTGAATACAAATTTTACTTCTTACTGGGAATTTCCCTTGAAAGGCCATAACTTTAGATTTTGTTGTTGATATTTCCATGTTAAATCGTTGGGCTATTATATTAAGATGATGCGTGGGATATTGTAATTCATCTTCATTATTGCCGAAAAGAGTCTGATCATCTGCATATAAGAGTGTGTCTAAAATTGTGTGTCTTGAGAGAGGAATATTACCATGAACTGTCATTCTCCAGTGTCTGATGATAGCATTAATGTATACATTAAATAGAAGTGGTGATAGAGGGCATCCTTGTCTGACTCCGCAATTTATATGTTTCCAATCTGACAATTCTGTTCCTATTTGTACTGCTATGATGTTATTTTTATACAGATTAAAAAATTGTTTGGATCAGTTGATTTGGTGTTCCATCATCAGTTAAGATATCTAAAAGTTTTTGTCTGTCAACTCGATCAAATGCTTTAATAAAATCTATAAACGCTATATGTAGTTCATTATTGAATTCTTTGTGCTTTTCGATAAGAAGTTATTTTTAGAAATAAAACAATCTATCGGCATGATGTTAATTTCAATTCAGATGCTAATTGCATATTAACTGTATCGAGGTATAGGTGTATAAAAATGTTAGTACGGTCACCCAATATATTTTATTTTAAAATTGTTTCTGTATTTAAAAACTGAAATGTTATATCGGTAAGACAAGACTATATAATAATAAAATAAAACATTGACGTAGTATCAGCTGTCAGGAAATGTATTCAATTCTATTGTAATACAGTGTTATCGCATTGTATCTTCTCCAAGCGTGTGTAATCTAGATAAAACATTGTTAACGATTTTCAAAAGCTGAAAGTTTATATTCTCTTCGTAACAAGAAGACAATTCAACGATCGGCATCACAGAGACGTTAAATTTTAACGGTTAAAACGTACAGGATTCCCTTGGCATCAATAACTAACTTATGAAAGAAATGATTTACAAATATTGAAAAGAATGTCTTTAATGTGGTTAATACCATTAACACAATTGTCCCGGGAGAATCAGGTTTAAACAGTAAGTAATGTAAGTCTACCGCTGTGGTCTCGTAGTCAGCAGACCCGGGTTCCTTACACGGTCGGGACAACTTTCCTGGGTGGTTTTTTGTTAAAAAAACTGACATCACTTCTTCTTCTTCTTCCTTCCAAGTATTAGGCCAAAGCCTGTTACGATCCTATAGAAAATTTTCCCTCCAGTGTTTCATAGGACGGCCCAGTGATCTTCGTCCTCTTGGAATATAATTATAAACAGCTTTGGGGATCTGATTTGAACTTATTCTTTCTAGATGGTGTTTCCAATTTAGTTGGTACTGTTTAATATATTCCAAAATTGGCGTAGTCTTCAATTCTTTTAAGATATCGGTGTTCCTTTTCCGATCCCATCTGGTGTAACCCGCTGTTCTGCGCATGAATCTCATTTCACAAGCCGTTATTCTGCTTTCATGTTGTCTTTTTAGTGTCCATGCTTCACTACCATAGGTCAACACTGGTCTAGCCAGGTGTTATATAAACGTAATCTGGTGTTTTTTTGTACAAGGGATGGTTTCATAACTTGATTAATAATTCCCAAACTTTTATTATAACTAGTGATTTTTTCAGGGATATCCTTTTCATCCCAGATAGAGATATAATATCCAAGATATTTGAATTGATTAGATCTCTCTAAAATTTTATTCTGGAGACAGATTTTACTTTGTAAGGGGTCCTTCCCATGAAATGCCATAATTTTAGTTTTGTTAATTGATATTTCCATATTAAATTTGGCACCTATTTTCTGTAAATTATAAATTGATCGTTGCAAATAATTTTCGAAAAGTGCCAGAAGAGCTAAATCGTCTGCAAAAAGAATAGCATCACTTATTCATCAATTTAATAGGATGGATTTCTGATTAAAGCAGCCTCATTGCTATTATTTTGTATTAATAAACTCTTCAGCATCTAGAGTCATGTATTCAGTAGATTCTTATGTTTCTATTCTATAGTGTTCTGCCCTAGGGCAGGTCCTTCACTACAATCATAGCATTTTCATGCTATGCTATGCTTTGCAGTTTTACTAGGGACTTATATGTTTTCCACACCGGGGATGATAAGGATGATGATGGCTAGATGATGTTCGGGCATCTTTTGGGCCTTAAAGTACCTGACATTTGTCTTACAGGTGAGGAAAAACCCTCACCCAGGAAGCTTGTCCCGACTGGGAATCGAACGCTGGCTCGCTGCGTGACACGGCAGTACGCTACCTCGAGAACACAGCAGTAGACTATGTTTCATAGTCGTGTTAATTACGTTTTCTGAAGAATTAACTTATAAATTATCCTCATTGTTATTAACTAAGCATTTTATTTATTTTTTTTACTATTATGCAGAATAATGCTGTCTGTCGGATCTAACATTAAATTATTATTTTGGTATCATAGCACCTTTATAATTCCTTTCAAAATACAGATTTAGAATACTGTATATTTATTACTGAAAATCGCTTTATTATCTTTTTTTATTTATTTTTTATTTGGTATAACTTCCTCCTTGTGAATAACTTTAGAAGTTTGCCTTGGTACCGTACCTATTATAGCTGCAAACTTGGAGATTTTGTATATATTACAGTCCTAGGCGACTAAATTTATAAATTCGCAATTATATCCATTATAGGTACAAACTTTGAAGAGTTGTATAACATTTTCTGTTGTGTCGTGGGTATTCCGAAAGTCTTGGAGCTTATGAATCACGCTTTATTCGGAGTGAGGAAGGACTAGACCCATTGTGGGTAGATATGGGATGGATTAAGATTATGCAGAAACCAGTCGCTTCGGTTTTCAATTTCAATTACGTCTTTAAGAATTTGATAAGAACTTGTGAATTGCATTCGATCTCAGCTCTTGACTAGCTGACTGATGGATTTTCATCACGAAAAGTGTTGTAAGAGAGAACTTAATGCTCACTCAAATAGCAGAAAATAACCATATGTTACGGAGTATCTACAAAATTCTTTTATTTCAAATTTTAAATTCAGACACGTTTGTAGTAAAGAGTAGGACATTAAAGATTTATAAGTAAAATAAAAAATAAATCTCAATAAACGTGTGATTCGATTTTCATGAATATTAGGACCAATATCAAAAGACAGGAAAATAAACAAGTTAGACATTTTATGGAGCTAGCAGCGATAAAAAAAATAGTAAAACGCACACACATTCAAAACCATATATATATTCATAGTAATTCTACCCGAGGGCAGGTCCTTCACTGCAATCATAGCATTTTCATGCTATGCTTGCAGCTTTACTAGGGAATTGTAGGTGTGGTAGCTTCCCGTTGCTTTCCACACCGGTGAGGGATGATTATGATGACGATGACGATAATAAGGATGATGGCCTTATGATTTTGGGGGACCCTTTGGGCCTTAAAGTTTTCCTGACATTTGTCTTACAGGTGAGGAAAAACCCCCGATAAAAACCTCACCCAGAAAAACTGCCCCGACCGGGGATCGAACCCGGGCCCGCTGCGTGACAAGGCAGCACGCTACCTCGAGACCACAGCGGTGGACAATATATATATATATATATATATATATATATATACATATATATGTATGTATGTATGTATGTATGTATGTATGTATGTATGTATGTATGTATGTATGTATGTATGTATGTATGTATGTATGTATGTATGTATGTATGTATGTATGTATGTATGTATGTATGTATGCATGTATGTATGTATGCATGCATGCATGCATGCATGTATGCATGTATGCACGTATGCACGTATGTATAGAAATTTAGCGGGTTATACAAGATGGTCAAAATGATAAATTTATAATTGCGAGGGAATTAAACATTTTAACCTTAATAATATTTTTAATTTTATAAGTAGGCCCTAATTAGAAAATGTATGTTTTAAGAATGGAGGATGCAATAACTTGAAAATGATTTTAAAATTCAAGCCAATCAAACGGTAAAAATACGGTATATGAAGGGTATAGGTACAGAATCATGTAAGTAACTTTTTTGTCGAAACCGAGTTTAAGATGTCATTAGATTCTCTATGGAAAGCACTATCATTTAGAATTGTGAAAGAGTAAATGATTTTAGTGAAGGGTTTATTCATCTTCATAGTTTAGCATGCAGGCAAGGAAAAATGGATGTTATGAAACTGAGAGTACGTTTCCTAAGTTTCAAGAAAAAGAGAAGTTCTTATCTGGTTTTATTCCCTGTACCCTTCATATAATATGTTTGACTCTACAATGGCAGCGCCAGAACAAAAGGTGTGGATGGATCTAGCTGAATGTTTACTGGTTTGTACCTTTAGAAGAAATCGGCAGCGGTGGACTGGTGGTTATGCTCCTTGCCTCTGGTCCCGAGGGTCGCGGGTTCAAACCCGGCTGGGGTCGATGGATTTTTTTAGGATGGAAAAATCCAAGGAGCAAGTCCTCCGGGAGGGACTTTAAGCCGTGGGTCCCGAGTCTGAAGATTTTCAGACTCGTAAAAGATCCTTAAGCCTGAATGGAAAGGCCTCTAAGCAAAATTAACGAATTTTCCCGTCCTAGATGTCAGTATGAGGCGGAACGCTGACCACGGACCACTCAAATGACATCTATACGAAAACAAGTGTAACTAAATTAGTATGGTTCAAATTCTTCCCTGTAGGGGGAGAGCGCCTAAATCTCTGTTAAGGGAAACATGGGCTTACAAGATACAAGAAGATACCTTTAGACGAATACATTTATTTTCTTTTTATCTATTTTTTTAGATAAGCCTAATTCCTACATTATTCTTAATCTTGGGATGAAGATTAATATAATTTTGGCACAGTTCGTTAGCTTTGGTAATTTTCCGTCCAACACTTTAATAGTGTGTTCAATATATATTTACTGGATTTAATTTAATCTTTATCTCACAATACTCGCGTATCTCCCAAATGATCCGTTTTCGAACATTAGCTTCTCAAACCTACGGTATCCACTAAAAAACCCCCCAACAAATTACTCGGGCCCATGTTCAGCATTTTATAAACTATGTAACTCCCTGTTATGCTTAAGTTGATCTATGAATTCCCTGTGTGTTCTACGCATGGATTCATTGCCCTTCTCTAATGTGTGGGTTAACCGCGCTTGATCTTAAGTCCCCGGTCGGGACAAGTTTCTTGGGTGAGGTTTTTCCGGAGATTTTCCCTCACCTGTAAGATAAATGTCGGAAAACTTTAAGGCCAAATATACCCGAAAGGCACCTTCTGACTCATCATTCAAATAGTCCCAAAGGATAATCTGTGAGAAAAAACTGTTACAGATTGTTATTTATTTATTTATGGGCCCCCCCCACAAGTATTGTGCAAGAAAATGGAGACAGGATAAAATTGTGTCCCTATCAGAAATTGAATGTACGATACCTTTTTTAAAACTTTAATTGCGAATAACTCGGAACTAAACTTTTTACACTTGTGGCCCCGTCTTCTTCCCAAGGTGCGATATTCTGGCTATTATAGTCATCCATACTTACTTACTCACTGGCACTATCGAACCCGTAGGTTCATGGCCGCGCGGACATAAGCTCTCCATACATCCCTATCCTGAGCTAATGCTTTCCAATCATTTCCTGTATAATCTACTTCCCTCAAATCATAGTTAATGTTGTTCTCCCACCTCATTCTTGGTCTACCAACTGGGCGTTTTCCTTCTGGCTTTCCTACAAGAAGTTTCCATGCACGTCTTTCATTCCCCATACGCGCAACATGTCCTGCCCATCGCAGTCTACGGGACTTAACTGTTCTTATTATATCTGGCTTCCTATAAAGACCATGTAGTTCATTGTTGAGTAGTCTTCTCCATTCACCTGTCTGTTCATCTCTCTTTGGTCCAAAAATTTTCCTAAGAACTTTATTCTCAAATACTCGTAATCTCCTTTCCTCCCTTAAAGTAAGAGTCCATGTTTCGCACCCATATAATATAACTGGTAGAATAATAGTTTTATATATTTTCAGCTTAACGTTTTTTGAAAGGAGTTGGGACATCAAAAGTCTCTGCAATGCATAATAGCATGCATTTCCAGAATTGAGCCTATGTTTAATTTCTTTGCGCATCTCATTCCTATTTGTTATTATTGTTCCTAGGTATTTGAATTCAGCCAATTCCTCAAAATTTCCCTCATTTGTCATTAGCTGTCCATTTCCATTATATAATGTATTTCTACGTGTGACCATATATTTAGTTTTACTGATATTTACTTCCAGTCCTAATTTCTTAGTGTTACTCAATAGTGTGTGCGTGTTGGCCTTTAGTATCTCGTCGCTATCGGCCAGTAGTACCCCATCATCAGCATAAACTAACAGCTTATTAATACCATTCAGTTGTAAGCCTTCCTTATTCTCTAAAGATTTAATGGCATGCTCTAGTACAAAATTAAATAGTAGAGGAGATAGTGCATCTCCTTGCTTCAACCCATTCTGGATTTCAAAAGTGTCTGAAAACTCATCCATATCAGAGAGAATACCAGAATGTTAAAATTACAACGTGGTGGCATTGAATTAAAAAAAAATATTCGCCTTGTTCAGTATAAATTGTGTGTATTGTCTTAAATATTCGTTTTGTCTCGGAGGTTGCTCTGGCATTCAGCTGATCACTTATACAGGGAGGCCCTCCGTGTCCTTGTACGGTCATAAAATTCAGTAATCCAGAGTTAATATCCTCTCTCGACAGATAATGTCCCTATAAGACCTGGGTACCGGGGGGCATAAAAAAGTACTTAAAAAGGGAAATTAAACAAGGCAGAGAGAAAGAGAACGAGAAAGAAAGAAAGAAAGGGAGAGAGAGAGAGAGAGAGAGAGAGAGAGAGAGAGAAGAGAGAGAGAGAGAGAGAGAGAGAGAGAGAGAACTATAAATGCATTTGAAATATATAAAGTACAGTCACCATTAATAAATTAATTAATCAATTGAGTTGGTGTTTACTTGATGAAAATCCATATTTATTAATTAAATAAAAATAAAACGTAGTTTTATTTGATTTTCATATTTATTATATAATTCAGTGACAGCTGTTTCGGTACACTGTACCTTCTTCAGACATGTTAAATTATGGAGTTGGAACACAATTCATAATTTGTTAACATGTCTGAAGAAGGTACAGTGTACCGAAACAGTTGTCACTGAATTATATAATAAATATGAAAATGAAATAAAACTACGTTTTATTTTTATTTAATAAATAAATAAATAATTTTTAAGTTGAGGAGAAGAACCTTTTAGGTAACTATTTTATAATTTTATATTATAGTTTTTAATAAAGTACAGCATTATTTAATTATGTTTACGCACCTTAGGTTGGTCTTCTTCTAAAACCAAACAATAACCAGAAGATGAAACATGTTTTCGAAATGCTTCCTACAAAATTTATACTGCTGATAGTTGAGGACGGCTGAGTATTTCAGGTACTAGTTTTTTTAAATTTTTTTATTTTAAAGTTGTTCTCTAGAGCAGGGTCTCATTTATAACTCATTACAGTCATTACGGCGTCCCATCATACTTTATCGGGAGAGGGACATTTATAAAACAGCGATCATTCCTTCAAAATTGGAATGAATGGCTTTGCAGTGCAACATAATTTAATTTTAAATACGGCAATAAAACTTTAAATACCCTGATTAAATGAAGCAGTAGAGTTGGTATTGATGGAATGTAACGAATGGGTCATTACAAAGGGGTTTGACGTCAAACAATTAGGTTGAGGCTTATATTGGTTTGGTTCTGAGAGATTTGATTAATTGGCTGTACAATATGTTTCCCGTATTTAACGCGTACTGGATGCTCGTTTATAGATTTCACAGCTTTAATTCTCTTCATGTCATATTTTAAACAGACCAATTGAATTATTTCCTTTATGGCTAACATGGTTTTAATTCTGTCCACTCTGAATGCTTGATAACCGTAAAAACATGTTTACAGTTTACCAGTCTGGTTTAGAGGTAACATGGTTTCTCTCTAGCCCGGGTTAGATTCCCGGAAGTTGTAATTTTCTTTTCTCACGATTTTCCTAAATCATAATACAAATGCCAGGAAATTCCAACTGAAACTTACTATGTAAATTATCGATTCCATCAATCATACTCATGAAAATTAAAGTAAGAAATAAAAATTCAAAAGAAATGTGTCACACAGGAAGTATGTGAACTAAGCGAGATCCAAAAGTCAAATTTATGATCCGATTTTTGTTTGTTTATGGAATACAGCTTGATATAGTTGATTAAATAGTATGTATCCACCGCTGTGGTCTCAAGGTAGCGTGCTGCCTTGTCACGCAGCGGGCCCGGGTTCGATTCCCGGTCGGGACAGGCTCCTGGGTGAGTTTTTTTTCGGGGTTTTTCATCTGTAAGACTAATGTCAGGAAGCTTAGGGGCCAACGGTCCCCGAAATCATCCGGCCATCATTATCATTATCTTCATCACCGTTCACCTACAATTCCCTAGTAAAGCTGCAAAGCATAGCATGAAAATGCTATGATTGCAGTGAAAGACCTGCCCTCGGGTTACTATGGATGGATGGAAATAGTATGTATCCATTTATTTTCGAGAAAAGAAACATGAAATATATTTTCAAATAAGGCTCTCAGGTAAACCTCTATTCATAATGGTCCGTTTTCGTTAATTTTTTGGAGAATGCCGTTCTCGTTTTGTTTTATTTTATTGGCTTTTAACTAGTTTTGTTGCGAAAAATCGAACACTGCGACCACTAGAGTAATTTTTAATTCTTTGTTTCAGATGTACCTCTATTCATAGTGGTCCACCCCTACACTGGCTAATGATCATCTACCTCTGTGATTAACACATGTGGATGTGAGGCTAGCAGCCGGATGGTAGGCCAAGGACCTTCTAGGCCTGTCATGCTTGGAGAATCACTCTGTAAAATTTATTTCTACAAATAATTGTTTAATGTTGTGGTTTAGACTCCAAGATAAAGTAAATCAATAGAAAGTCCTTGTGGAGAAAAGTTTTCTTAATTCAGAAAAAAAAGCTTATTTTGTGTTTCTTATTAGTTTTCCCATTCCTTTCAATTTCTGTACCATCCCCGAAAAACCACAAAGTTGTTTCTTCTGTTTCCTTCATTTTCTTTGTAATAGGAAATTTATACTGCTAGAATATTTAATGAAATTTACACACAGTGTATTCATGTTTTACCAAACTTTTTTATTAAAACATAAAACTTTACTCGGTATAATGAAATTAAATTTTGTCCGCTTTATAACTGGAAATTAGTTAGGCCTATTAGATCAAATACAAGTATTGGTATAAAAAAGGAATTGGCCATAGAACCAATCACAACATCAATAGAAATATATAGAATAAATTGGATAGACCGTGACTTACAAATGCCAAACATTAGGATGGCAAGAACTGTTTTATATTATAATCCGAGGGGGACAAGAAATATAGCCAAGTTGATATTTAAAGAGATGGCGTTAGTAATTTTGAGTCGGAACAGACCAACAGGTCAGTCCTTGAAGACGATGACGATGATTATTATCATGTTTAGTGTATAGAAATGTTTGTATGTCTATACTTATGTAGGCGTATTCTACATCTTGTTTTCATATTTTTATAATAATTTATTGTGACTTGTTTAATACAATAATTATTGTATATACAACATAATTATAAATCGTATTTTGTACATTTATGCTGGTTAAGTGTGGAAGAGAATACCTTGTGGTTTTATCGTTGCCAAAACAAGTAGTGTTGGTATTATTATAGCCTATAAAAGTAAGTTTCATAATTCTCTCATATATATGAGATAATTATGAAAAGTATATATAATATATATATATATATATATATATATATATATATATATAATGTTACAGTTTCATTATCATTCAAACATTAGTCCATAGACGGCTGTTACGGTCTCTAGACATTTTCTCTTAGGTTTAACTGGATTTAATTGACCTTTTGGAGGATATGAGATGTTTGGTCATTATAAAAATAAAAATATTACAAATTTTGTAGAACTGTGGCTTGGACAAAATTGGATATGTAAAAAAGAAAACAAAAGTGAAATAATAATAATAATACCAAAAAATAATCATATTTAAATTAACAGAGTTACGTATAGAAACCACTGAAAAAATATTAGATACATAAAAAGAAAAAAAAAAGCGGGTGGAAATATCAACAAAAAATATAAAAATATAGCGAAAGTCTCTGTTTCATTATCCTTCTCAGCTTTGTTAACAAGATTGTGTTCTGCTAATGAGTTACTAAAATAAATGCTAATTAACTAATCTCATTTTACAAAATCTTGCTGGTATATCGAGAGTATACTGTTTCAATTAGCATTAGCCAGGAGCCATGATTCTACGTTTTTGACATATAAACATGTTTTTCAAGTTGTCTTTATTATCTCTGATTTAATGATAATACATGTGGGTTATTCCATCGTAATGAACGTCATATTTTGCCCCACTTTTCTTTCTTTCTGCTTTTCCTCGGTTTAACCTTTTCCATTGTAAGTATACGTGCTTCATTCCTCTGAGCTAAATTTATTAGGCAGCTTTAAATTGTCAACTTATGGACCTGAGCTGTAATAGTATATTACGATGCGAGGTTGGGAAGTGGTTTTTACAGAATTCAGGAAAAGTGTTTAAAAACCGAGCGATAGCGAGGTTTTTAATTTCAGAGATTCTGTAAAACATTTCACAAACGTGCGTTGTACATTATTTTTTGCGCTATGGTGTTTTCAAAATAATAAATAATAGTAAAATAATAACCCCTCCATGGTATCTTTACCTTGTCGTGGTGGAGTGGCTTGTGTGCTTAAATGATCCTGAGAGCTATGCCGGCGGTAGCATTGCTGCCGATAGGGTTACCCATGCCGGACTGGTCGAAGGTGATAAGCCAGACGAAATAAGTACCTTGGTTGAAAGAGTGACGATCTTTCACCATACAAATACAACCGTCAAGAAATGCGGACATGGGTTCAACTGGGGTAAAATTTTCCGGAGGTCAAATAGTCCCCCATTCGGTTCTCCGGGCGGGGACTACTTCAGGGAACCCATGCCAAAGGCTCAAACACAGGGACATGTTCCTAGGAACATGGAATGTTAGGACTTTATACAATAGCGGGGCACTAGAGATATTAACGCGGGAATTGGATAAATCGCCCTTGGATATAGTCGCTTTACAGGAAGTTAGGTGGCCAGGAGAAGGTAGTCAGGAATCAGGAAGCTTTGCATTATACTATGGGGGTGCAGAAAGACCTGCATTTGGAACGGGTTTTTTAGTCAGAAGGAGGATCCTATCCGCTATCCGAGATATTAAGTTTGTTAGTGATAGGATATCATACATAATTCTAAAGGGTAAACGACATGATTTTATAATTGTAAATGTACATGCCCCCACAGAAGATAAAGATGACAAGATCAAGGATGAGTTCTATGAAGAATTAGAATGCTTATTTGATAGCCTTTCACGATATCATATGAAAATTGTCTTAGGAGATTTTAATGCAAAAGTGGGGCGGGAAGATATATTCAAACCAACAATAGGCAAATTCAGTCTTCATGAAGATAGTAACGACAACGGGGTTAGATTAGTCACATTTGCCACATCAAAGAATCTCATTGTTAAGAGCACAACATTTCAGCATAAGGATATTCATAAATACACCTGGACGTCCCCAGATGGAGAAACTCGGAACCAGATAGATCATGTATTAGTGGATAAACGCTGGCACAGTAGCATCATTGATGTTAGATCAGTTAGAGGGACAGACTGCAATTCGGATCATCATCTGGTCAGAGTGAAAATCAGACAACGGCTATCGCTTATGAGAGGAACAAACGCTAAAGATGATTCTGTAAAATATGAATTAAAAAACTTGAAAAATGATGAAATGCGGCAAGAATACCAAATCAAAATTGCTAATAGATTTGAAGTACTGGAATCTTCAGATGACAATGTGGCAAACGAAGAAGAAACTGATATAAATAAAGAATGGGAGGCTATAAGAGATACTATTAAATTGTCAGCATCAGAAAGCATTGGTTGTTTAAAAAAGAGGCAAAACAAGAAATGGTTTGATGAGGAATGTGCCGACATTGTAAAGAAAAGAAAGCTAGCAAAAATGAAATGGTTACACGAGCCAAATGAGGTAAATTTAGAGCAATTGGGTAGTGTTAGACGGGAAACCACCAAGTTACTAAAGAGTAAAAAGAGGGAATATTTGAGAGAGAAGATTAATGATCTTGAAATGAATGCAAAAAATAGGAACATTAGAGAATTATATCAGGGAATTAGTATAGAGAAGAAAGGGTTTCAGGCTAGAACAAACATAATTCGGAATGAAAATGGGGATATGATTGCAGATTCCAAGAGTATATTAAATAGATGGAAAAGTTATTTTAATCAGCTATTAAATGTACATACAGAACAGGACATTGAGGAGGATAAGTTACAGACAGCAGAAATGCTAGTCGCAGAGCCAAGTGCATTAGAGGTTGAAATGGCAATTGAAAAATTGAAGATGTATAAAGCATCAGGTTCAGATGAGATCCCAGCAGAACTGATAAAATCAGGGGGAGAAAAATTGATGGACAAGATACGCTGGTTGCTTAGTATGATTTGGGAAAAAGAAGCTCTTCCAGATGAATGGAAGGAATCAATTATCGTACCAATTTATAAGAAAGGAGATAAAACTGATTGCAACAACTATAGGGGCATCTCATTACTTTCAACTTCGTACAAAATTCTAACAAATATATTAGTAAGCAGACTTACTCCCTATATTGATGACATTCTAGGAGATCATCAATGTGCATTTAGAAGAAACAGGTCTACAACAGATCAGATTTTTAGTATAAGACAGATTTTAGAAAAGAAATGGGAATATAATGGTACTGTACATCAACTATATGTAGACTTCAAAAAAGCATATGATTCAATTAAGAGGGAGAAGTTATATAGTATCCTGCTGGAGTTCGGAATTCCTAAAAAGTTAGTTAGACTTATACGAATGTGTCTAAATGGCTCAATGAGTAGGGTGCGTGTAGGCAAACAGTTTTCAGACACTTTTGAAATCCAGAATGGGTTGAAGCAAGGAGATGCACTATCTCCTCTACTATTTAATTTTGTACTAGAGCATGCCATTAAATCTTTAGAGAATGAGGAAGGCTTACAACTGAATGGTATTAATAAGCTGTTAGTTTATGCTGATGATGTAGTACTACTGGCCGATAGCGAGGAGATACTAAAGGCCAACACGCACACACTATTGAGTAACACTAAGAAATTAGGACTGGAAGTAAATATCAGTAAAACTAAATATATGGTCACACGTAGAAATACATTATATAATGGAAATGGACAGCTAATGACAAATGAGGGAAATTTTGAGGAATTGGCTGAATTCAAATACCTAGGAACAATAATCACAAATAGGAATGAGATGCACAAAGAAATTAAACATAGGCTCAATTCTGGAAATGCATGCTATTATGCATTGCAGAGACTTTTGATGTCCCAACTCCTTTCAAAAAACGTTAAGCTGAAAATATATAAAACTATTATTCTACCAGTTATATTATATGGGTGCGAAACATGGACTCTTACTTTAAGGGAGGAAAGGAGATTACGAGTATTTGAGAATAAAGTTCTTAGGAAAATTTTTGGACCAAAGAGAGATGAACAGACAGGTGAATGGAGAAGACTACATAACAATGAACTACATGGTCTTTATAGGAAGCCAGATATAATAAGAACAGTTAAGTCCCGTAGACTGCGATGGGCAGGACATGTTGCGCGTATGGGGAATGAAAGACGTGCATGGAAACTTCTTGTAGGAAAGCCAGAAGGAAAACGCCCAGTTGGTAGACCAAGAATGAGGTGGGAGAACAACATTAACTATGATTTGAGGGAAGTAGATTATACAGGGAATGATTGGAAAGCATTAGCTCAGGATAGGGATGTATGGAGAGCTTATGTCCGTGCGGCCATGAACCTACGGGTTCGATAGTGCCAGTGAGTAAGTAAGTAAGTAAGTAAGTCCCGCACGTGGGTGTAAATATAATATTACAGTATAGTTATTTAGGTTGGCAACCCCGAAATGTAAGAAGTTGAACTTTCAATAATGGTCGCCATTGTTGGTAAGTACGACAAAACGCACTATCGCGCAAAAAAGAATATACTATCTTCCCATATTTTTATGTGAACACGTGTACGCGCTTGAGTTATATAATTAGGAAGAAATATATATATATATATATATATATATATATATATATATCAAGTCATCTCAAAGCAGTAGTATTTCTCTTTCCGCGCATCCCGTCCTGCAAACGAGAAAAGTTGAATTGAATAAAGGCCACTGTTGTAGAGTTTAAGGTTGTCAAATGCCTCGTCATCTAATTAGACGAGCATGAATGAATTAACGAAATTCCTCCTATTCCATTCTAGCTTTCTACTGAAGGTCTATTTATTAGTATGAGCAAACATTCTGTTTGACACCACTTATCCAAGTTTTGTATTTTTCTATGAACTGTCATGTCTTCGACTCTAAGATCGGAGGAATTACACTGTTTAGTTTTCCTAATCAAGATTCTTCATATTTTGACTCCAAATTATTGAATCTCTCGTTTCCAGTATTTATACTCAAGCCATGTTTTACATACGATATCTCATCACTTCGCATCTTTTATCTCCACTTCCAGAAACTTGAATCCTCTACGGCAGGAGATTAAAATTATTTAAGGGAAGTTGGTAGTTATGTGGGTCAAAAAAAATGGGGGGGGAAATATTTTACGTTTATATAATAGAGCAAAGTCTCCTGAACATTTTGATTTCTTCTTCTTCTTCGTCACGGCTTAGGCTTATTAATAGCCTGTTCCGGCTCCAAATTGCTGCTGTTTCCATCTTTTCTTTGGTCTTCCCAAATTTCTTCTTCCTCGTGGTGAATAGCTGTATGCTGCTTTTGGTATTCTATTCTCAGTCATCCTTGCTAATTGTTCTTTCCAGTGTTTGAGCCTTTGGCATGGGTTCCCTGAAGTAGTCCCCTCCCGGAGAACCGAATGGGGGACTATTTGACCTCCGGAAAATTTTACCCCAGTAGAACCCATGTCCGCATTTCTTGACGGTTGTATTTTTACGGTGAAAGATCGTCACTCTTTCGACCAAGGTACTTTTTTCGTCTGGCTTATCATTATCACCTTCGACCAGTCCGGCATGGGTAACCCTGTCGGCAGCAATGCTACCGCCGGCATAGCTCTCAGGATCATTTAAGCACGCAAGCCACTCCACCACGACAAGGTAAAGATACCATGGAGGGGTTGTTCTTTCCAGTTTGTTCTGTATTTCACTATTGTTGTGTTTAATTCCTCTACTTTTAGTTGTCTTATTTCCGTGTTATGTTTTTTTGTCTGTTCTTTGATATCCTGCTATTGGTCTGAGGAAAACATTTTGATATATGGGTTATATATGTTACTGAATAATAATTTGACTTGTTTATATGCCTGGATTAAAAACCCTGTGCTACATGGTTAGATCATATATGTCATTTTCTTTTCCTTCTCCTCGAAAATTACAATTTTTAATACTTTACTTACACGTTTCTCATAAACTAATTAAGTTATATCAATGAAACTTTCAGAGCACATTTGTGTATGTAGATGGAACCTGTCTTGCCACATGTTATGTAATATTTCCTTAAAATATTGAATTTCCATAATTTTTTGTATTTATATATTATTTTTTGTACGATATAATTTGCATACCCCCTTATGATAATAAATTGTGGCAAAGTGAAGCAGTATAAATAGAATGAAGTGCACCTATACCATGGCGAGTAATGTAACAATTAAAAAGTCAGCTCTGAGCAAAAAAAAAATATTTTCTACCATACACTGCACTATAAAAACACTTTTATTAGCCCATTTTAAAGTTCTATGTGTACACACTACATAACAAATTTTAAAGTGATCTGATAAATGGTTCCTGGTTTATGGCTACTATAAGAATGTTGTTGCATCTTTCTTTTTCATGCGTTAACTACCAACTTCTCTTAAAAATGTACAATTATATTTGTTGTAATTTCGGTTTAACTCTTATCTTTGCGCTTATCTATATAATTTGTATAGGCTATATTAATTAGCTGTATTATTAAAATCTAATTTTATATTTTCTTCAACTTTAGTTCACATTTTTTATCTTCATGTTTATCTGTATAGTGTGAATGTATTAATATTGGTAGTTCTTGTATAATTAAATTACTACTGTTATTATTGTTAGTAAAAGTACGTTTAATTTCGTAAAAGAAAAGGGGCTTTGTATGCACGCGTATATTGTATCATCTTAAAATGTTTGTATTGTAATTTTATACATCTTAAGATATATCTCTCAGTTTAATCATCATGAAAGATGTAGAGAGAAATTTAGTAAAGTATAATAACTAAATGGCATTTTGAAACGAAATGTTGGACAAACTAATGAGGATAGAAATTAAAATAAAATTCCATAACATGATCTCAAAGCAAGAGTTTTGGTACTTGTTGGTACTTGTATACAAGTGAGGAGTAGACCTTCGTCAGCATGATAAAGCAAGAATGCATACAATAGATCTCAAATGAGATTCCTGGGTAAGTGGAGTAACGTAGTGAAGATCTAAGAAATAAATGTAAGCTGGAAGAGCTTGTAAGGAATATATACCGGTCCATCCATCCATCCATAGTAATTCTGCTCGAGGGAAGGCCTTTAGTGCAATCATATCGTTTTCATGCTATGTTTTGCAGCTTTACTAGGGAATTATATGTGTGGTAGCTTCCCGTTGCTTTCCACACCGGTGAAGGATGGTGATGATAATGATAAGGGTAATGAAGATGATGGCCGGATGATTTTCGGGGACCGTTGGGCCCTAAGCTTCCTGACATTTGTCTTACAGGTGAGGAAAAACCCCGAAAAAACCTCACCCAGGAAGCTTGTCCCGACCGGGGATCGAACCCGGGCCCGCTGCGTGACATGGCTACCTCGAGACCACAGCGGTGGACTATATACCGGTATTATATTAAAATGGCAACATATGCTTTGAGAATGCCAACCTCGGGGTAGGAGAGATCTGGGGAGACTCCACAACAACCAATTTGCGTTGTGTGCTGAATAGGCAATTTGCCTACACCTGCAGAGGGAAGAAAAAGAATATAATTTTATAGATTGTCAATTATAATAAAAAGGTTAAGTATCGCAGACTGCGATGGGTAGGATATGTGACATGATTGGGGAATGGAAGAGGGCCATGGAAACTTTTTTGTAGAGGAAAAGTGCCCAGTAGGTAGGCCAAGAATGATTATATTAACCATTATGTGAAGGAGATTAATTATACAGGAATCATTGGAAAACATTAGCTTAGGATAGGGATGTATGGTATAAGGAGAACATATGTCCACGCGGGCATGGACTTCCGTGTTCGATAGTGCCAGTGAAGTAATTATATAAAGTATGAACGAATTAAAGTTATACTGGTATAAGTTATTTTCGCCAGCAGTAAAATATAACCATTACAATGCATTGTATAAATTAAATTCAAGGCTCTATTTTAAATTTGGATCCAGGTTACGCTCCCTATAAATCATGACATTGAAACACTATATATATATATATTCCGATTGAGGGTCTTTCCACTTTTCAGCGGTTGCCCTTTTACCAGCCGGCTGCTGGCCCTTCACACCCACATGTGTCAATCACAGAGGTAGATGATCAACAGCCAGTGTAGGGGTGACATGTGGTTAGCATGTCGAGTCCCCCAGCCGTTATAGCTGGTTCCTCAACCTGGAGCCGCTACTTATTGTAGCTACCCAATTGCCTCACGATGCTGGGTGGGCACCGGTCCCATACTGGCCGAAATACCATGAGAAAATTTCTTCCCCCATGGAGACTCGAACCAGCGCAAGTCCCGTAGCTCTGCGCCAAGGACTCCTACCTTAACCGTTCGGCTACGGCGCGGGACTATATATATATATATATATATATATATATATATATATATATATATTATGGACGAATTAAAGTTACACTGGTATAAGTTATTTTCGCTAGCAGTAAAATATAACCATTACAG
This sequence comes from Diploptera punctata, assembly GCA_030220185.1. Taxonomy (NCBI): domain Eukaryota; kingdom Metazoa; phylum Arthropoda; class Insecta; order Blattodea; family Blaberidae; genus Diploptera; species Diploptera punctata. Next base: position 1,471,180 of record JASPKZ010002700.1, read on the forward strand.
TGCATTGTATAAATTAAATCCAAGTCTCTATTTAAAATTTGGATCCAGGTGATACTCCCTACATAAATCATGACATTGAAACACTATATATATATATATATATATATAGGGTGTATCAAAAAGCATGGCGCAAACTTACTTGGTTGAAAGTACACGATAACAGAAGCAACAATGCCCCAGTAAACATGGGTCCGCAAACGAGCCGTTTGCGAGATAATTACGAATGTATAGTTACAAGCCGCCACTGACTTCATTATAAACATCGTCCTAGTTAGTACAAATTAATTTGAATTTAGACTTTACTATTCATTTTTCATCTCATTTAGTTCACATTTCACTTATGGGTTACCTGTTAAAGGAGGTGTTCGAAGTGCCTTCCTTGCATCTGGATGCTCGTCTCTGCAATGAATGTCAAATTATTTTGAAAACCCTTTGATCATTTCTGAATTCTTGAAAAGCATGTACAACTCTCTGCTCCAATTCTTCAACCGTGTTAACGGGTGTGCTGTACACTTCGCTTTTGAGGTGATCCCAGACACAAAAATCCAAATGATTTAGATCAGGTGATCTTGGAGGCCAAGGTACAGATCCGCCTCGACCTATCCATCTTTGGCCGTATCTGCGCGTTAGATGCCGTCTCACAGCAGCAGCAAAATGTGCCGGAGCTGCATCATGCATGTACCACAAACTCCGACGTTGCTGAAGGGAACATCCTCAAGCAATCCTGGAAGATGACGCCGCAGAAACCTAAAATACCTCCGTCCATTAAGTTTTCGTGGAAGAATGTGTGGCCCAATGAGACGATCACCTAGTACCCCTAACCTCACATTCAGTGAGAAACGGTGCTGATATGGTGACTCATGAACAGCATGTGGGTTTATTTCACACAAAAAATGTGTATTATGATAATTAAAAACACCATCGCGTGTGAATCCTGCTTCGTATGTAAATAAAATATTAACTACAGTCTGTTGTTGCATCCACTGACAAAACATCAGTCTAGGAACAAAGTCCGCATCATTGAGACATTGAACTTGTTGGAGGTGGTAAAGATACAGTAAATTGCGCTGTAAAATTCTCCATACTCTACTGTGGCTTAGTACAGGCACTTGTTTGGCAATTCTTCTCGTTGAGGTTCCTGGAAAGAGCTGTACTGCTTCCAACACCATGTCCTCAACCTCAGGCGTAATCGAGCAGGCCTACCCACTGCTCTGCCATGTGCAAAACCCCCATTTTCTCTCAGGCGCTGATGGACCCTTGTAAATTTACGACTTTCGGGGTGTCTTCGATCAAGATATGTTTCTTGGTACAAGCATGCATTGTCATTAGCCCTACCGTACATGAAATGCATATCCGCATACTCTTCGTTACTGTAAGGTTCCATTGTAACTACAACACGGCACAAGTGGCACTCCTCAGACGAGACTGATACCTTTTGAGATTGTGTACTGCATCCGCCCTGTACGTTCTGCGTGTATGGTTTGATTACAACTCCACCTCTCGTTAATCTTCAGTTTTGTAAACAAAGAATACAGGACGGCTTCAAGTGCGCAAGGAGTAAACCGTACGATGTTACAAACAATGACATCAGTGGCGGCTTGTAACCATACATTCGTAATTATCTCGCAAGCGGCTCGTTTGCGGACCCATGTTTACTGGGACATTGTTGCTTCTGTTATCGTGTACTTTCAACCAAGTAAGTTTGCGCCATCCTTTTTGATACACCCTGTATATATAAACGAATTAAAGTTACACTGGTATAAGTTATTTTCGCCTGCAGTAAAATATAATCATTACAATGCATTGTATAAATTAAATTAAATTAAATTCAAGTCTCTATTTTAAATTTGGATCCAGGTGATACTCCCTATATAAATCATGACATTGAAACACTATATATATATATATATATATATATATATATATATATATATATATATATACATGGACGAATTAAAGTTATACTGGTATAAGTTATTTTCGCCAGCAGTAAAATACAACCATTACAATGCATTGTTTAAATTAAATTCAAGTATCTATTTTAAATTTAAATGACATTGAAACACTCCTGTCATTGAATTTATTTGAATTGTGTTAATTTTATGTAAAACAAAAAAAAAAATACTACTCTCAACACACTACTTTTACTTGTCCATACCACTCTATTTTGTATTTTGTATATTTTTTTCACTGGTTAAGTGGAAAATAATGTTTATGCCCTCAAATCTGCCAATAAATAAAACATTATTATTATTATTATTATTATTATTAATCATCATCAGCATTAGTAATAGTACGGGTAGTATGCCCATTATTATTATTTCTTTATTTATTATCATCATATTATCTTCACATCGAAAGTATTACATTATTATTATTATTATTATTATTATTATTATTATTATTATTATTATTATTATTATTATATATCTACAAGGGTATAGCTAATTTCGAAGAAGCTACGATTGTAATAAAATGTGAGTTTTTTTATAGTTATTTCAATTACCTATTTCTAAAAAATTGACTTTTTTATACCGTTATTTCAATTACCTCTTTCCGATAATGTTATAATCCAGTGTCAGATGGAACTTCTTAAAAGCTAGCGCGTAAAATTCATTATTACAAAATTTACTACCATGTGCATGCGGCGTTAATATCAGCTAATAACGCGGTTTCCCAAGAATTCAAGTAAACCGCGTAGAAAAAGCTTACCTCCCCTCATTTTGAGAACATGTAAAGTAGGGTTATTAAACCACAGGATTGCGTTTTGGTCCCGTGATAACTTAACGCTAAGTATATGACTTATGGAGCCGTAGCTTCAATGGCGCATTCAACTAAGACTCTCCATTCTCAACCATCTGAATCCAGATAATATCTCCTGTATCCAGTATTCAAGTATCCATCCAAATTTATTTCCTGCCCATATCTAGACCTTCCTAAAGGTATTTTCTCCAAAGGTTTCTCAATAAAACTTTCACTCATTCGAGCTACATAGTCTGTCTTACAAAGTATCCTAGGTTTAATATCTGACAATCTCAGGTCTTTTTGTTCTTTCTGTGAAACTCCCTCTATTCTCATCTTTATTGAAACCAAATATTTACCTTATCTTTTTTTTATACTTTAAGCTTGTTTTTATTTCTTAATATAAATGCAACTGTTAAATATCTTATTAGAATTCAAGGTTTACAGGGTTCAATTCCCGAATTCCCGACTATACCATAGGATAATTTTGGGTTTGGGTCTGAAACCAAGTCGGCTCAGCATCTTCAGAAGACCTGGGTATATATTTAATATAAGTAGCGAAATCCGGTTACGAAAACTAAAATTAAGGTTGAAGGACAGCTTGTCTTCTTTTAACCAGTAACATAAACCTTTTCAATCGACCCTGACATTTCACATTTCGGATCAAGGTTTGATTATATGTTTTTTTAATTAGTAGTATTCCACAATAAAGTGTTTCTCCTTCAACCCAAATTGATTTGTCGCCAGAGATTCCTGCCTAAAACATCTTCTTCCCTCAAATCTCTAGCTTCCATACTTCTCCCCACTCCATTTATCCAATGTTCTCTAGATCTGCCTCTTCCACTTCTTACATTAGGTTTCCAATTAAGGATCTTCTTTGGTATTCTCTCTTCTTCCATTCTTATGAGGTGTCCATACCATTTCAAACGTTTTTCTTCTATTTTATCTAATATGTTTTTTTTTTCAACTTGCATAATTTCCCTTATTGTGCTGTTTCTGACCTTATCCCTTCTTGAAATTCTTGTCGATCGACTCCAAAAATCGATTTCTACTGCCAACAGCTTGTTGGCTTGCTTTCTGCTTACTGTCCAGGTTTAGGACCCATATAATAAAATGCTTTGTAACAGAACTTGACATATAGTTTTCTTCGTTCTGTATAAATTTATTATATTATTTATTTATTATCTTAATTATTTCAAGTATAACTTTCTTATCAAAAAAAACTTCCATCTAAATGTATAGATCATTGTGAGAAGACAATAAGTGATACAATCACAATTTTCAGATAATGAATAATAGGTCTATTTCTTTTCTTGCTATCATTATATCTATGATTAGATTTGTAGAGATGGGTTAGGATTTAAAACCCTAACATCTCAACCTTAATCTAGGTTCATTGTATTACCCATCTTTACTTTATGGAATAAATGCAATGAAATCTACTGTCGTGGTATGTGACCTGTTCTGATATTTCTGGTTTGACGGACATCAAGCATTCGCCCACATGGCTCATCCGCCATTTATATGGGCTACCAACTTACATAATTAGGGCCTACTGTCATCTTAAAAGTAAAAAGGTGAAATTGCAATTTTTCGCATATAGAAATTGGAGCACCTGGTTAGCATGTCTAACAAGGTGTCCAGAGTTTGATTCCTATCTATCCACAGATTTTTTCCTTCGAATATACGATCTGGAACAGAATCCATTTAGCTTCGTGATAATTGAATTGCCTTTTGGATTGAGAAGTAGCAAAAAGCTTTAGAAAACTGAGGGTGGATTTCTCAACCGAAGTCTAAACCACGACCGCGGTTTTCTGATTGTTTATTGTTTCCATAACAACTATAAAAACTGGAAATCTACGGTTGTTAATTCCTAAAACAAATGTCTGAATCATGTCTATGGTTTCATAACAATTTCTCTGAATTTTCAGTAATTTTTATAGGTGTTATGGAAACAATAAAAAATCGGAAAACCGCGGTCGTGGTTGAGAAATCCACCCTGATACTGGTGTTGAGGGATTGCGTCGCGCTAACCACATACTTCCCTATACACTCATCTGCTATCCAGTGACAGTAATCAATCTTCGTATCTATCATGAAAGAGCATTTAATTTATGGCGTTAATCCTACCAGAATAAATAAAATATATCATGTTCAGGTATAAGTATTCTACAAGCATTCGTTATGAACGACCTTTTGAAACATATTGTATTTACATCACATGTAGCATAGTGTGTCAGAAATTCCTGTTTCGTCAGTATCTCAAGCTTTAATTTTCCTGTTGTTGCAACGTCCTACTGTTTACCGTGGGAGATATGCTGCTGTGTTAGAATTTCTCCGCGTGATTTGTTTGAAAATGTGTAAATCACGCAAGAAAATAATTTCTAGTTAATGCAGCTGGAATTGTAAGTAGGGACCTTCTATTACATTTGATTTCAACTGGATAAGCAATTCCAAGGCTAAAACATAGATTCCTTATCCTTTAAGAAAGTTATTTTTAACAACATATTTATCAAATATGTCTTGCTGTGGTGAAAATAATTTGCAGTACTCTTTACATCAATTAAATCAGTTATGCCAAAAATATAATTTCAAAGTACCAAAAGAAAAATCAAAAATAATGGCATTTTAGGGAAACGATCGTATAAGATCAAAAATCGTAATAGACAACAAACCTCTGGAACAAGTAACAAATTTTAATTATTTGGGTTGTAATTTTACTATAAACACAAAAACTGAAAGTGACATGCATATGAAACTGTCGAAATTTCAAATGATATGCGGAACTATACATAAAACATTAAAGAATAAAACAAGAAGAGATAGGCCTACTGGATTGAAGTTTTATAAAACATTGGCAGTACCTGCATTACTTTATGAGAGCGAAAGTTGGATAATGACCAAAAATTGCAAAGTAGAATACAAAGGGCAGAAATGAACTTCCTTAGAAGAACAAAAGGCTGCATAAGATTGGATCGGATAACGAATGAAGATATAAGAACAGAGTTAAATATATATCCATTGGATGAGAAAATCAGAGAATATAGAGAGAAATGATTTACACATGTGGAAAGAATGAATGTAACAAGATTACCAAGAGCAGCATTCATCTACAAGCCAAGAGGTTCAAGGAATGTAGGGAGGCCAGTGAAAAGATGAACAGAACAACTGTGAGGCGGAACAGGCAATTTGCCTAGCCCGTGAAGTGAAGAAGAAGAAGTCTTGCTGTGGTCTAGTGGTAACGTCATTGCTCCAAATGCAGCGGGCCTGGGTTTGATTCCCTGTCGGGACAAATTTCTTGGGTACTTTTTTTGTTATTCTCTTCGCCTGTAAGACAGGACAGATATCAGCAAACTTTAAGGCCTCAAATAGTCCCCTAACATCATATGTCCATCACAGCCATCCATATCATATTCACCTTGTTTAATGTGAGTGTGTAAAAGCTAATGGTGTATCTTGTCTTAGTGTTCATGTTGTCTCTGAAGTGACTCTTGCATTGGACTGATCATTCATCCATGGAGGCCCTCCATATCCTTGTGTATGTGTGATCAAGGGTTTATAATCCTCTCCCGATAGGTACCTGTAAGGCCCGTTGGCTTGGGATAAGTACGTGAGGTCAAGGTAAGATAAAAAAAGAAAAAGACATTTTCAAATGCCTTATAGTGCTCTCTTAATAATCAATAATTCCCTTCCTTTTATTCTCTCTCTCTCTCTCTCTCTCTCTCTCTCTCTCTCTCTCTCTCTCTCTCTCTCTTTCCTTAGTTTAACCTCTTCATGTTTTACTTCAGTTTAATCTCTCTTTAGGAGGCTCCGTTAAGCAAGTAGTTAGACGCTCGTCTCTCACCGCTGGGGTCCCGAGATCGAGTGTTGTCACTCCATGTGGGTTTCGTGGTGTACGAAACGGAGCTTGGGCAGGTTTCACTCAGGGTTTCTCCTGCCACAAATTTTATTCCACCATTTCTCCATACTCATCCATTTCGTTTCATTTCATTCATCCGTCTGTGTGACGGTGCATCAGGAGTGGTTGGCCGGCACCCTTGTCGTTCACAGACATCTTTAAGTATAGGGGCTTCATCTCATCTCATTCCTCAACCCGACATTGAGTTGGACACGAGTTGAGTATAAATATATTAATCTCTCTTTCTCTTTTTCTCTCCCTTTCTGTCTTTCTCTTTCTCTCTCTCTTTCTCTTTCTCTCTTTTTCTCTCTTTCTTTCTCTTTCTCTCTCTCTTTCTCTTTCTCTCTCTCTCTTTCTCTCGACACTTTGATATGCCACACATCTTCTGGGCCTTACAAGGATTTGACCTGTTTGGAAAGGATTTTGAACTCTGCATCACACATGCTTTCTTGACCACACAAGGAGCCGAAGGGATCATCTCAATACCAGTTCTTAGGAGAACAGTTTAAGACATGATAACTTGGTGCAGTGCTACAGAACTTGCGCTGGTTCGAGTCCCCATGGAAATACATTTTCTTATTGAATTTCGGCCAGTATGGGATCGGGGCCCACCTAGAATCGTGAGGAATTAGGGTAGCTACAATAAGAAGCTGCCCCAGCTTGAGAAAATCAGCTATAACGGTTGGGAGACCCTTCATGTTGACCATATGTCACCCCTGTACTGGCTAGACGATCGTCGACCTCTATAATTAAGACATTTGGATGTGAGGCCAACAGACGTCTGGTAGGCCAAGGGTCTTCTAGGCCTGCCGTGCCATGGAGATTTTTTTTTTTAATTTGAAGATGGGAAAGAGGTCCACTGCTGTGGTCACGCAGCGTGCCCGGGTTCGATCCCCGGTCGGGACCGTTTCCTGGGTGAGGTTTTTATTGGGTTTTTTCTCACCTGTATGACAAATGTCGGGAAACTTTAAGGCCCAAACGATCTCCGAATATCATATGGCCATCGCAATCATCATCATTCATATTCGTCTTAGATTAAGCTTAGGATTAAGGACTCTCCTGGCGCACCACTATCATCATCATCATCATCACCCATCATATCATCGGGGCAACGTAACCTCGCCTTCCAGGCGCCCCAACCTCAGAAGTGTGTTACAGTTACGCCATTGTCAGGAGAGAACACCGGAAATGTCCAAAAGGACAACATGGGGTATTAAAAAAAAAACAAAAAAATATTGGGAACGAGCGTTATCATGTATGTTGGCAGAATTGCTAAGATTCTAAATTGTATCTACTTTTATCTGCTGGCCATTAAACTGAAAATATATAAAATATTAAACTCTTAGGCCTATATTATATGGATGCGAAACATGGACTCTTACTTTAAGGGAGGAAAGGAGATTACGAGTATTTGAGAATAAAGTTCTTAGGATTTTTTTTGGTTCAAAGAGATGTGAGCAGACAGGTGAATGGAGAAGACTACATAAGTGAACTGCATGGTCTTTATAGGAAGCCAAATATAATAAAAACAGTTAAGTCTCTTAGACTGAGATGGGCAGGGCATGTGGCACGAATGGGGAATGAAAGACGTGCATGGAAGCTTCTTGCAGGAAAACCAGAAGGAAAACGCTCAGTTGGTAGACCGAGAATGAGGTGGGAGAATACCATTAACTATGATTTGAGGGAAGTTGATTGTACAGGGAATGATAGGAAAACATTACCTCTTCAACCTGCGGGTTCGATAGTGCCAGTGAGTTAGTTTTTCATCTGCTGGCGCATGTGGGTAGTGTCTGTTTCGGACTTACAAACAAAAAATTGCGTCCCATGCTGGAAACTGATCCAATACCTCTTTATAATGTTATTAAAAATAAGTCAGAGAACTTCCACCAGAACAAAGACTATACAAAAAAAAGCCTATATAATCTTCTGGATTCAACCAAAGATTCTAGACGCGATATAACCTTTCACATTAAAGCGTATATAAATAAGTATAGCGACAATTAATGGGAGATTCAACAATCTTTAAACTGTTAGAATAATTACTTATTTATTTATTTAATGCAGGGCACTTGAAATACAGATCATTCACCCAAATGATAGACCTTATTAACATATTTACAATAACTATACACAATAGAAACAATAACATAAAACACTATAAAATATAAATAGAATAATCTTAAGTAGATTAGGAGGTTTGCAGTGCAACGGTAAACTCACCTCCACGTGGTACACTCTGGACAACGCTCCCTCAGCGGCAAAGTAGTTTACCAAATTTAGCAATTTAACTGTTAGAATAAAACAATATAGAAATGATTGTAAACAATGTATACAAAGAAAATGAAAGAATTCAATCCAAAATTGATCATGAGCAGCAGTCCAAAAGGTAGAAAAAAGGTTGGTAGACCGAAGACAAGATGCTGAAAGAATGAGACCGGAACAAGCCTCACAATCCACGAAGCTAACGTTGATGATGATGAATGGTGGTGATAGTAAATAAGCGTAAAATTTAAATCGAGAGCGTTGTTAAATATAACACTACCTACTTACTAAACATATGATTCTTTAATTAAGAGAATTTATCATTTTATTAAAGTGAAAGAGCCGTTATTAGTTACACTAGTAAATAGTGAGGGGGCGAATTCCGGTTTACCTTCAAGGTTAGCAATTTAAATGTTACGTAATAAGCGAGTAGTTCCGCTGTGGACAGTCTCTATGAAATCAAATATTTAACATCCATTTAATAATGCAATGTCCGACAGCCCGATTTCCCAGAACATTTTATGAAACATAGCCTAATTTTACCCCAAACAAAAAATTCTAGAACGAACAGAGAGATTACAAAGTGTATTAAAATTTAGTTCTTTAATTTCGAATCACTAAATTATTATCAAAATTGTTTTTATTTTGTTCTTTATGGATATACTACCAGTCTGTCCCGGCCTTTGGTCTACCAGAATGTTTATTTCCCCCTCCCTATAACTATTATATTTTCTTTAAATGTGTTTATAAAAGCCATGACCGTTCCTACTATTATGTATGGCAGTGATAATCGGACTTTGACTTGTACAGATATGAGAAAAATAGAGGCAGCGGAGATGAGATTTTTAAGGTCCACGGCAGGCTACACTCTTATGGACCAAAAAAGCTCTGAGATAAGAGATCAATTAAATATTTTTAAATTGACGGATAAAATTGACAAAGACAAAATTGGTGCGAACACCTATTAAGAATGCCAGATGATAGACCCCCTAAAATGATTTTAAACTACAGACCTACAGGATATATAAGTCGAGGAAGACCATATGCTAGATGGAGAGACCAAATCTCTTGAAATCGGAACAGGCCAGAGGGCCTAAGCCTTGATGTTGATGATGATTGTTTATCTTCACGTGTAATGTAAATGTACAATATTTTTTGGCGTTTTTCATTTACAATAATAATCATCATCATCCGGTATCATGGCAGCTGCCGCCGTCTTCCGGAAACCAAACGCCATTCATCTCTGTCCATCCATTGATCTTCCTCCATTCCTCTGATATTCATAGCTGCTTGTACCCCTTCTATCCAAGTTTTCTTCGGTCTTCCTCTCTTCCTCCTTTCCATTGGGATCCATTCCATATCAATTTTTGGCAATCTTTGCTCTGGCATTCTTTTGACATGGCCATACCACTGTAATCTTTTCTTTTCTATAATGTCTATGATGTCCGGCTTCTCTTGTACACCCATAATTTCCCTTATTTCTTTATTCGTATTCTATCCATTCTAGATTTTCCAGATGATCTTCTTAAAACCTCCATTTCTTTACTTAAAATTCTTTTAATTTCCCTTACAGCAATTTGACAGACTTCAGCACCATATGTTAAAATGCTCTGAATTATGGTTTGATATATTTGTAATTTTCTATTTTTTGTAATATTTTTGCTCCACCAAGCGGAGTTTAAATCATTTATTGCTTGTTTTGTTTGTGCGATTCTATTTTTAATTTCCACTGTGTTATCGCCTGAATGATCTAATTTTGTTCGTAAATAAGTGCATACAATACTAGGTTTTAGTTCTTCTCCATTGTTGAAATTTATATTTTTCATTTCTTCTCCTATACACAGGTATTTAGTTTTCTTTATTTATATAAAGTCCCCATATAATAATAAAAATATTGTATAAAATGTTAATGCTAGCAATTACTTTTTTTTTTGAGCTTATCCTTAAAGTAAGAATATGAACTTATCATACTATACCTCAGACGTACATATTTATATTCTAATTTACTTATTATTTAAAGATTTAAATAATGCAATTAAAAGTGTAGTTATGCACATCTCTCCAGATTATTTCACTGTTATGTGAAATTTAACATGTCATTATTTATTAGACATACTCCATGCAGACGTGATGGAAAATTCACATTTATGGACTAATTGTTATTGGTTTTCTCTTTCCTTGGCATTTGGCCAGTGGTTTGGAAATATCTTCATTAATTAATGAAGTCTGCTTTCAAATGCACTCATGTAGCCTGCATACAATTTCTGTCATGTATGGTTGATGCATCGAATTGGATTCCATGATCATTAAATTAACAAAACAAAAATGTGAAGAACCTACATTTACCGATAATGTGAAAGAAAGAGAAAATTGACGTTATGTTATTATTTTATTTAATTAAGTTCTGTAACAGCTAAGATCATTAACGTCGTCATTGGGCGTCAAAGGTCAGATAAATTTTGCACAGCGGTCTCATTTTTCAGGCTTGTAAATCAACGACACGAGACCCACAGCTTTACTTCCCTTCCGAAGGAACAGGCGTTGATCATGTAAGAAGTACCTGCAAACAGAAAGGTTAAACTAACGAAAACAAATAAATATAAATAACAATACTTATTAATTGAAAATGTATTTATTAAAACAAATATGTACAATAAAATCAAAATAATCCAGTAATGTATAAATTAAAACAATAATTTGAGTAATATACCGCTGTGGTCTCGAGGTAGCGTGCTGCCTTGTCACGCAGCGGGCCCGGGTTCGATCCTCGGTCGGGGCGGTTTTTCTGGGTGAGGTTTTTATCGGGGTTTTTCCTCACATGATTATCACCATCATCATCGTCATCCTTCACCGGTGTGGAAAGCAAAGGGAAGCTACCACACCTACAATTCCCTAGTAACGCTGCAAGCATAGCATGAAAATGCTATGATTGCAGTGAAGGACCTGCCTTCGGGCAGAATTATTATGGATGGATATATTTATATGAAGTACTTTATCAAAATATAAAGAACAAACTATCACAGATATATTAATGTTGATGTCCAAAATATCAGTATAATTTGGGAAAAGAAAGGCAGAACAAAGAGTGAACACACATTTTAAGGTAAAACTGTTATTAATGTGAACAATTTTATATATAGGCCTATATACATCATTTTTAAATCAATAATTGTTATAAACAAGTCCGTCATGCAGGAGCTGTATAAACTAAATCCCTCAGTAAGTCGAATTCATGTACCGATTTACCGGTTTATGGAATATATCTTTCTTTTATTAACCAAATCGTATATATCCAGTTAGGTTGCCAGAAAACAAACATAGTAGACGCTATTGCGATTTTTAAATTTCGGATTCAGGTAAACCTCCACTAGTAGTCTATAATCGTATTTCGCTGATTTTTGCAGAATATCGTTTTCGTTTTATTTCAGTGTTTGTTACGAAAATTGCAGCCTCCAGAGCGATTTTTAAATTTTCGCTTCAGGTTAGCCTCACTCCCAATTGTCCAATTGTGTTGGTTAATTAACTGAACCTTACTTATATTTAAATGTATTGCTAAGTTCCGTGTTTGTTTCCAAAAAATAGGCCGATGGAGCGTTAACAGACATAATCTGCATTGTGTGTGTGTGTGTGTGTGTGTGTGTGTGTGTGTGTGTGTGTGTGTGTGTGTGTGTGTGTGTGTGTGTGTGTGTGTGTGTGTGTGTGTGTAGGCATATATATTTTTTCATCGTAATTGTAGGTGCCTGGGGAATAGGATCAGTGAAGATTTGTGAAAAAAAAATCAAATATTTTTCATGAGAACAATTTCAATATGTACAATTCTTCGAAATTCCTTAAAATGTAACTTTTTTTCCGGAAGAAAAGTAAAAATCATAGTTCCCTTGTTGAACAAATTCGGTGCCTGAACCTCAAGAGACCTCTTGCTAAAATTTGTCATCATTGCATGCTCAATTTTAAATCGCCACGTTAATTACTTAAAATTTTGTAGAACGTCGTTAAATAAATTATTACTACTAGGCAAACTTATACCAAGGTCTACATTTTAATTTCTAAAAAAAAGAACACTGGTTCACAATTAGCACAGTTTTCATTTATCTGCATGATAAGGTCGATGACTAAATGAAATCTGGGATGTGGTAATAATGATAACAAAGTCAAAGAGAAATGTTAATGATAATAATGAAAGATGTAACTACACTAATTCTGTTATTTCCATGGCCTCATTAGGTCAAAAAACATATATTTTGTCACAATTTTTTTTCACGTATGATAAATACATTTTAATTTATCCATAGCTTTATTTAATCATTTAATAAATTAATTAAAACATGTTAAAAAAATTCATAGTAGAGTACACAAAAACGTAACAAGGTAAATACATACCGGTACCGCAAAATGGGAAAATCTTTGGCAGACCGGGGTAAAATTGGCAACATTGTTTATCGTCACGTTTCTTCCGCTCTTTTGATTTTATTAATATCTTATTGAATTAATGGATTTGAGAACAAATACATTAAAATTAAGACCTAAATAAATGTATCAATAAATGTATTGGAGCCAATTAATATTTTTCAACCTCTATTATGGATGCTTTGTTAATTGTTTCAATTTATTCGTCGCACTATTAAACACTCATTTAACGACTATCAAACGTTGAAAATTTAAGTTAGTTATAACACTTCTGTTTATTTTTTAAAATATAGCCTACTTACTTGCTAAAGTTATACCTTGTGAATGTAATATTGATCAAGTAATGCTTTAAAAATTACACGTCAAAGTTACCCGTGTAAATTGATAACATTAGAAGATTGAAAAAATTGCTTTTTAATATATTTAGATATATTAGAGATAAATAAGTAAGAAGATAAAAAGAGGAAGTTTACAGTGTCAGGATACACATATTAGTATTTTGATTGATATAATTCTTTTTTTTTTTGCGTAAATTGAATAATTTTTTAAAAAGTTTTTAAAACTTTCCCCATTTTACAGTACTTAAGTAACACAACTAAATGTCGAATAATTGATTAACGTTAAAATCAATACAGAGGTATTTATACAAAAATTAAAAAAACGTTGCAAGAAATAAGCACTAATGGAGAATTTGTTTACCTTAACCTTATATTTCGCGTTGACGAAGGAAAGAGGGTATATTTCCAAAAAAGTGTTTTAAAAATATGCGGTTAAAGTCAAGAAAACCCCAAACTTGATTCCGAAAAATGGTACGAGTATATGCCATTTGCCCATTATTTCTTATTAGCTGGGATAGGCACCAGGATGGAATTATGTATACATGAACTGGTTCATCATTGAAGCGCATTATGAGAACAGATTTTGAATATAAATCAACTTTGTGAGAATTTTTTCGGTTAAGTATATTCGGATTTGTACTGTACTGTTGGGAAATTATCTTTCGGGAAAATGGTTTCAGGAAAGTGAATTTTGGAAAAAATAGGAGAAGATATCAGATATCATAAATGCTTGCTAATATTATAGCAATGCATTGATAGTGTATTTTACTCGGCACTGTGAATATACGCTACGTTTCGCTGTAATTCTAGAAGAGAGCTCCTGTATCGCCGTAGAACCAGTAGTTAATTGTACTAAATCCTACATTTAAATGCGGTGTAAAAATAAAGTTACATTCAGACTCTAAATCTCGAAATAGTACACAAGAGTTATTATGAATCGCACAGTATATCATAGAGAAGAAATAAACTACATTATTTCATGTAGCATTACGAAAACAGGTGGTGCTAGCATTTTATCGACTTTTACTCTTCGGAATTATAGATCATTTTTGCCCTTGACACCAATCACAAAAATAAGTTTCCAGATTCACTCTCTGCAACGGCAGGGTTAAATACTGCAGTTCTAATAAAAACGTATACTGAAGAAATAATAAAATTTTACTACCAGTTCCAAAAAATCCTGCATTGATCCCATTAATATGTGGTTCTTTAATTTCTAAGGTTTACAGTATTTTTGCAATGCAGATTTTAAATAAAAACATTAATTTAAAAATATGTACAATAAATAGAAAATGATTATCTTTATTACGTAAATAAGAATAGTATTTTTTTTATTTAATCCACCCTATACTGCATTAATATATCGAACTTCTGCAATACAAATGAGGGGTTTAGTTAGAGAGGGAGCTATACCACTTTGTGAAGAACTGGAAATAACACTGAGAAACAAAAAAATAAACTTTTTTTTCTCAGAAAGAAAAATATGTGATTCCGATAGTATTTTTCTCCTAAATTCAAATATGATATATTGTTTTCTCCATCACGTAAGGTTTGCGAGAGACAGGAATTAATACTTTCAAACACTTTAATATTTTATACATTCGTAACTACCACAATAGCATTCAGACTCGCCTAGAAAGTAAGAAATGACGATTTTCTGCTATATTTCGCCTGTGGAGCATATTGTACAAATAATTTCGTGATATAATGCTTTATAAAACCCTATTTATTTCCATTTCTTCTCAAAGTGGTATGGCTCCCTCTCTCATTAGACCCCTCAAATGTAAAATAGATCATGTTTATGTTGAAAGAAAGGTGTTGTTTGGGTAATTATTTAATAAACTTGCCCAAATAAAGTCTACTAAAATGATAAAGTACTTGACAATAGGGAGGGAAACAATAAAAACATTTGGTAAATATAGAGAGACTATATCAGTTTGTACAATAGGCATAGAACAAGGTGGTACTAGAATGTATGTCAAAGGGTAATTATAAGAAAAAGGTCCTACCAATGAAATAATAATAAAATTAATTATCGTATTTAATCATTTAACGGTAGATCTGGAAATACAAGGGTAAACAGTGCTTCTTCAATTTGTCTCAAATATTTGACATTTGACTGATATGTTTTTACTTCTTTTGAAGCAAGTCACGTCCTAGATTTTCCTCATCCGAAAAATTGTTTTGACCTTGGTCGGGATCGTCGGTGATCATATTATTGATCGTTTCGTTAAACAGTTTCTTCTTTTGCCACATTTTCTAACATGCCAGTATTTCAAATCTATTCGCAATTTTGACCTGTTGCTCTTCTCGCAATTTATTATTTCTCAATTTATTTAATTCAAATTAACATTTGTCCCTCTCAAAAATTATAATCGATCTCTGATTTTTACCCTGACCAGATGATGATCCGAATTGCAGTCCATCCCCCTAACATCGATGATGCTAGTATGTCAGCATTTATCTACTAATAAATAATTTCTTTGGTTAAACGTGTTTCACTCTTTGGAGACGTCGAACTGTATATTACATGAATAGGCTTTTCTTATACTGGATTGTTGAGTCTTAACAATGTGCATACGTGTGGCAAAAGTGACTACTGTAATCCCATTGTCGTTATTATACTAATGAAGACTGAATTTGTTGAGCAGAATGTATATTTCCATCTCATTTTTGCATTAAACTTTCTTAAGGCAAATTTTATTATTATATCGCGGAAGCTTCATTGCATTAATGATGTACAGAATATCTGAGGTCATTTGTATTTTGAAATGTTTTTAATGTCATATACTGTGTCCTACGTCATGATGGATATCAGAGGATATTGTTTTTTAATTAATGGGAACGTAATATCAGTGTCAGATACGACTGAAAATAAAATTTTCGAAGTATGTGAGTCTCATATTCAAATTTAAAAATATGTGATGCTCACTGGAACAAAACTTCTCCACAACATGGAAACAATCCAGAAAAAAATTATCATTTTCAGTTTATTGCTTTAGTACATTTTTTTTTCGGAGAATGACTGCGGGATGAAAGTATAATAGAATATAAATGAGACAATTATAAGTATAATAATTAATAATGTATAAATGGTTAATCAACTTAGAGGTATTATTTGAGGTATAGAAGGTCCAAAAAGAGATGGACAGATGAATGGAGAAAATTAAACAATAGTGAGTTACATGGTATGTATAGGAAGCCAGATACAATAAGAACAGTTAAGTGTAATAGACTGCGATGGACAGGACATGTGGCACGAATGGGGGATTAAAGAGGTTTTCATAGAAACTTCTTGCAGGAAAGCCAGAAGGAAAACGCCCAGTTAGTAGACCAATAATGAGGTGGGAGAATAACATTAACCATGATTTGAGGGAAGTAGATTATACAGACATGATTGGAAGGCATTAGCCCAGGATATGGATGTATGGAGAGCTTATGTCCACGCGGATATGAACCTACGGATTCAATAGAGCCAGTGAGTGAGTTAGTTATAGAAGGATATCATTAGATGATTATATTAGTCGATTTGGCCTCTTCTAAGCTTTCAAGCCACGAATTTGATATATTTATGATTACCTCTTATAAGGTATTATAAAACATGTATTATTTTTTGTTGAAAATATGTATCTCAAGATAACTGGAGTGAAGTTTTAAACTGAGTTGGGCATTTTGATTTATGACCAGACCACAAAAATAGACTGTAACCCTAACATAAATTATTCAGCTTTTGCCCAGTGGTATTTCAAAACCACGCTCTGCAAGTTTACAAAAAATACATAAAAAATAAATTATAGAAGAGATGTCCGAGAACCCTCTAGCAGTCCATTTCAGGCAAAAATTGTCTGCATGCTCCACGATATAATCCATGCTTCATCTCGGGAGATAAAATAAATGAAAGCTCCCCTTCTCTATACACTCGGAATGACTGCTCTTCCTTCCTCTGAACTAAGTTTGCTGGCATCATACTCCCTATGGTATGGGATAACTTGTTTAAAGTAAGCAAGCAACCTTCTCATATGCCTTATAATCCAACATAAGCTTTACACTAGAATTATGTGACATAAATTTCGCTTCCTACAAGCAGAGTATGAAGGGTGACACCATTTGTGGCCATAATTTGTATTTTCTGCTACATTTACATTTTACACCTTCTAAAATATATATAAAAAGACGATTTCTTAATGTGAGACGGTAGGCCCTATCCCATCAATGTTAAAACATTTGAATTTGAGACCCCATTTCCTCAGGAACTACTAGATGGATTGTAATGGATTTTTTACAGCATATTAAATGAGGTTTGTAAAGACCACTGAACCTCAGTCAAACTTTTATCCAAATATTCATGTTCTATATAATTTTTTTGCCACTAATCTCTTTTTTTTTTATTTAAAGATACTTTTAAAAATCATAAGTAAGGATTTATAGAAGAGATCATCATGATTGTGGTTTCATATCTTTAGTATAACTAGGTTTACTGCCTGTAAACATTTAATGTAAATATCTCTAATAGTTCCTGAGATAATGGGGCAAATGTTCGAAAATTTTCACTTTCGAGAAAACAAGGTTTAAGGTATTACAGTCTGACAGCTGTCAAGTTAAAAAAAATTAACACACTTATAATAGACGTTCAGTAAAAAATAATATACAGAAATGTTCAGAAAAGAATAGACTATTTAATTATAAAACACATTTTTTTTTTTTTTCAAATTTTGGCCTACCGTATACTTATATTATAGTCTAGCAGCTGTCAAGTTTTTAAAAAAATAATTAACACACTTATAATTGGGGCAAAGTAAAAAAATAATATACGGAACTGTTCAGAAAAGAATAGATTATTCAATTATGATTTTTTTTTTCAAATTTTGGCCTACCGTCTTATCTTAAACATTCCTTAGTGCAGAAATCTCACAGACATAGAGATATAGACTGGTAGTGCGCTCTGTAGTAGCATTGCCTTAGATAGTATTACTGAAAATATATTGACCTAAAAAATACATAAGCTTACATTTACAATGACATTGCGCAGTACCTGTATATTCCTATTCTACTTTTAAAAATAGTATATGAATAAATATACAAATACATACATGTCTACATTATGTAAATACCCACACTCATCTACATTCATACATAAAAGGGCATGTATAGAACATTCTCTCATCCATGTACATATCTATATGTGTCATTTTAGGCGACTTCTTCCTTTTTATAGTAACAATTTAGCCTACAAAAAACAAACCTAAAATCATACTCACACACATCCATCCGTAGTAATTCTCCCCGAGGGTAGGTCTTTCACTGCAATCATAGCATTTTCATGCTATGCTTTGCAGCTTTACTAGGGAATTATAGGTGTGGTAGCTTCCCGTTGCTTTCCACACTGGTGAAGGATGATGATGATAATGATAAGGATGATGGTGATGTGGTGATGACCGGATGATTTTCGGGGACTCTTGGGACTTAAGCTTCCTGACATTTGTCTTATAGGTGAGAGGAAAAACCCCGAGAAAATAAAACCACCCAGGAGCCAGTCCCGACCGGGAATCGAACCGGGCCCGCTGCGTGACAAGGCAACACGCTACCTCGAGACCACAGCGGCTCACAAAACCTAGTATTTTATTTTAACGCTCAGGTCATAAGCTTTGCAATTTTAAATTGTATGTATGTCTTATCTATGGATGTGAAACCTGGGCATTAACAAAGGCAGATAGTAAACAAATAGAGGCTGCAGAAATGAAGATGTTGAGAGCAATAGCAGGATACCAAAGGACCGACAAAAAGAAAAACGAAGATATAGGAACTGAACTTAATATATTTAATCTCTGTGAAAGAATAAAATACCATCAAAATACTTACCTTCAGCACGTATTACGAATGAATGAACAGCGCATACAAAGAAGAATGTATAATTATAAACCAAAAGGGAGAAGATCGTTGGGAAGACAATTGAAGAGATGGAAGGACCAATTCGACCTATAATGAGATCGGAACAGGCCATTGGACTTAGTCCTTGTCGTTGATGATGATGTGAAAAGGCCGACACTTTTTCTCAGAAGCCTCTTATTTTGGTCAGATTTGAGATTATATTTTCTTCTGTAAATCTATAAAACGGGAACCATGTCTTTACATCCCTTATGGATGCAGCCATTTTCAGCATTGTATAGTTATCTTATTTTATCATTAAAAATATAGATATATGTGGAACTTTACTAGGATTAGTATTTTCTATATTTGAATTGGTTGAATGAAGAAAAGGCCATAACGCCATAACTCTACCGAAATAAATAAAACTATTGTTATTATTATTATTTGTTTTTATGTATTTTACTATTTAAATTAAATTCATTAATATAGGCTTGAACAAATAATGAAAATTGAATGGAAATTGAGTGGAACCATACAGTCGTCTGCTGCTAAGATAAGCGGCTGCCGGACATTAGCTTTTATAATATCGAAATATAGGATGTATATATATATATATATATATATATATATATATATATATATATATGCTATATTTCGATGTTATCAAAGTAAAAAATTCTCTTTAATTTGCTTATTTGTTATAGTAGCTACTAGATGACAGTTCCCGCTATCTCTCGTAATAGAGAATAATAAATGAAAAATAAATGTTTATGAGAGGATTTCTTGGTTAGTGTAAGTAGCAGCGCACTGAAGTATCAATTCAGAGGTCCGGGTTCAAAATCTCCGTCCAAGCATTTATTTTTCTTTTGACATATATATCTCCATCCATAATAATTCTGTCCGAGGGCAGGTCTTTCACTGCATTCATAGCATTTTCATGCTATGCTTGCAGCTTTACAAGGGAATTGTAGGTGTGGTAGCTTCCCATTGCTTTCCACACCGGTGAAGGATGATGATGACGATAATGGAAATGATGACCATATGATTTCGGGGACCGTTTGGGCCTTAAAGTTTTCCTGACATTTGTCTTACAGGTGAGGAAAAACCCCGATAAAAACCTCACCCAGAGAAACTACCCCGACCGGGGATCGAACCCGGCTCGCTGCATGATAAGGCAGCACGCTACCTCGAGACCACAGCGGTGGACGAAAAATATAGTAAATTTATTTATTCACCGAAAAATAGTATACTTACTACTTACTCACTGGCACTATCGAACCCGTAGGTTCATGGCCGCGCGGACATAAGCTCTCTATACATCCCTGTCCTGAGCTAATGATTTCCAATCATTCCCTGTATAATCTACTTCCCTTAAATCATAGTTAATGTTATTCTCCCACCTCATTCTTGGTCTACCAACTGGGCGTTTTCCCTCTGGCTTTCATACAAGAAGCTTCCATGCAAGTCTTTCATTCCCCATACGTGCAACATGTCCTGCCCATCGCAGTCTACGAGACTTAACTGTTCTTATTATATCTGGCTTCCTATAAAGACCATGTAGTTCATTGTTATGAAGTCTTCTCCATTCACCTGTCTGTTCATCTCTCTTTGGTCCAAAAATTTTCCTAAGTACTTTATTCTCAAATACTTACTTGTAATCTCCTTTCCTCCCTTAAAGTAAGAGTCCATGTTTCGCACCCATAAAACCGAAAAAAAATAGTATTGTAATGTGATTACATTATTTCAAAGTTCTGACAAATTTTGAATGTTGGTTCACAAACACAAGTGTTTATTTTTATTATTTTTTAAGCCCTTCGCATTACAGAGTCACTGATAGTTTATTTCTTCACCCTCGCTAATGTACTTAAATGCCACAGTTACAAGATCACACCCGGTGACCCAGATCAGAACTCATTGGTCGTTTGTCAGATCAGTACTGAATCCCTACTGGTCTGTGGGGTCATCGAAGGTTCTGGAGAGATCAACGCTCACGATTCTTCGCGAATAGATTCTTCTCGAAACTGAACCATCGAGTAACGACGCACATATCCATCTGGAAACCTCCATTCGGGCACATCCGACATACGAGCCGCAACTCAGGAATCGCTTATATATTATCGCCTCACTATGATGGTATCCAGCGGCTCACGTTTCCCAGCAGCTATCACATATAATTAAACACAAAGTTGCCAACTACCGCCACTATAATAATTCCGCATGTTAATCATTGTCAAGCATCGTCGCGCGGCCACCGCTTTTATATCAACGGACAACCATCATAGTGAGGCGATAATACTATTTAAGGTGAGAGTTGAGGGTCTCGTTACAGTCCATGAAATTCAAAACTGGCCTTACAGTGCGTTAAAATATGCTTTGAAAATTGTACAACAGGATATAAAAATACTACAGTGTCCCAGTACATTTTTGGGATAACGTGGTCCAAATAAAACAAACATTATAATTTAGTAGTTGAATGCAGGCTTTCATGGCCGGTAATCGTAATGTTGAGTGATTCCGGGTTATGTGGCCGTGGTCCATAGTTGGTGTTGATACCAGACGTTTCGCCCTCAACTGCGGAGGGCATCTTCAGTGGCGAGTGCTTCTATGCGTGTTTCCTGGTCGGAAGATCTACTTAGAATGAGCGCTGTGGACGTAGAGGACGTTGTATTAGTGGTGGGTGCAGGGTGAGTGGGCGTGGCTCTTGCTGATTGGCTAATAGTCGTCTCCTTGTTGTCACTGGTGTTAATGCATTTATTTTCTAGTGTATGAAACCAGGCCTTAGACAGTTTGATACCTTCTTCTTTTCTGTTAATATTTCCCTTATGCTTGTATATTTCTATAGCCTCTCGGTATAATCTAGGGAAATAGGAAGTTGTGGCTAAAACTTGTGTATCGTCGAATAGAATCTGGTGTCCATTCGTAATGGCATGTTCTGCTACAGCTGATTTATCCATTTCTCCTTGTCTGCAGTTTCTTTTATGTTCTGATAAACGGGTGGCTATACTTCTTTTCGTGGTCCCTATATATGATTTACCACACGAACAAGGAAGTCGATATACGCCGCAAGTGGAGAGAGGTGGCCGAGGATCCTTAGCTGAGCGAAGGCAGTCTTCTATTTTTCTTGTAGGTCTGTAAACTGTTTTTATGTTGTATTTTCGTAGGAGTTTTCCGATACGATCTGTGACTCTTTGTACATATGGTAAGTAGGCTATGCTGGTTGAGGGTGTGTTATCCATTCTGACGTGCTGTCTTCGTGGATGTATGGTTTGTCTTATTTCCTTGGATGTGTAGCCATTTTTCTGGAAACAATTGAACAGATGGTGTTGTTCTTGTTTAAGGTGTTGTGGTTGGCATAACTTAGTCGCTCTGTCGAACAGTGTCTTAATGACACCTCGCTTTTGTCTTGGATGGTGGTTAGAGTCTTTCTGCAGATATCGGTCTGTGTGTGTAGGTTTTCTGTAAACTGTATGTTGAATTTCCCCATTGCCAGTCCTTATTATTTGAACATCCAGGAAAGGAAGTCTTCCATTATCTTCTTTTTCCATTGTGAACTGTATTTTGTTGTGTCTGCTGTTAAGGTGTTGAAGGAAAAGTTCCAATTCTTCACTGCCATGTCTCCATACTACGAATGTGTCATCAACATAGCGAAACCAATGTTCTGGAGACTTGGGAGCTGTTTTTAGTGCTTCTTCTTCGAATTTCTCCATGAAAAAATTCGCTACTACTGGGCTTAGAGGACTGCCCATGGCTACTCCGTCGGTCTGTTCATAGTAGCTGTTGTTCCATTGGAAGTAAGTAGTAGTTAGTACATGCCTGAATAAATTGGATATTTCTTCTGTGAAAATCTGTCTAATGTAGTCCATGGTCTCATTTACCGGCACCATGGTGAAAAGGGAAACCACATCGAAGCTAACCAGTATATCTTGAGATGTTACGTTTATATTCCGTAGTCTCTCAATGAAATGTGTCGAGTCTCTGATGTAGCTGTCCGTTTTTCCAAGGAGTGGTTTCAGAAGTCCTGTAAGATGCTTTGCCAGTAAGTAGGTCGGGGAACCGATGGCACTGACAATTGGCCGGAGTGGAATGTTGTTCTTGTGTATTTTTGGAAGACCATAGAGTCTTGGAGGTTGAGCTTCGGATACGCGTAATTTCTTCTTAATTTCTTCTGGCAAGGACGATTGCTTGATAAGATTGTTGGTTTTTCGAAGAATGCCGGATGTAGGGTCTCGCTTGATAGGTTTGTATGTTTCTGGTGTCAGAATCTCTATTATTTTCTCTTACAGAGGTGTGAGGTCTAGCGAGCGCGGTGTCCAGATACTAGGAAATGTCCTTCCAATCCACCTATTGGGATACATGCATTGAGATACTCATGTACAGTAAAGTGTGTTCCATTTCATTCATCCGCCCCTGTGACGGTGCGTCAGGCGTGATCGGCCGGCACCCTTGTTCACAGACCTCTAAAATATAGGGGGTTCATCTCATCTCATACCTCGATCCGACACTGAGTTGAGCACGAGTTGAGGATATTTATTTAGATTTAGTTGTTGACCGAAAAAAGTTAATTGAATATTTTTACATTATTTCTTCTTCACGGTTTAGGCTTCTTTACTAGCCTGTTCCGGCTCCAAATTGCTGCTCTTTCCATCTTTTCCTTGGTCTTCCCAAACTTCTTCCTCATGGTGAATAGTTATATGCTGCTTTTGGTATTCTATTCTCAGTCATCCTTGCCAAGTGTTTTTTCCAGTTTGTTCTATATTTCTCTATTGTTGAGTTTAATTCCTCTATTTTTAATTGTCTTATTTCTATGTTATGTTTTTTGTCTGTTCTTTGATATCCTGCTATTGGTCTGAGGAATCTCATTTCAGCAGCTTGTATCCTGGCAGATTGTTGTGCTATCACTGCCCACGTTTCGGATTCATAAGTAATAATAGGCACTGCTATTGTCTTGTATAATTTCATTATAGAGTCTTTCCTGGCTTTATTTTTCAAACTTCTTTTTAGTGTACCTGTTATATAATTAAACTTATTCATTTTGTTATTTATATCTGTTTCTGATGTGTATGATATTTCGCAATCTAGAAAGTTATATGTTACTACTTGTTCTATTGGTTTATTTTCTAATATTATCTTTGTCCGAACTGGATGAACACCCTTGAAGGCCATTGTTTTTTATTTTTGTGAGGATATTTCCATGTTGTATTTTTTTTATATTTCATTTAGGCTAGTTTATATAGCATTCTTTGTAGTTCGTCTTCTGTTTTTGCTATTAAAACCTGGTCATCTGCAAAAGCTACTGTTTTTATTACTATATCCTACATTATTTCAATGTTCTAAAAAAATTGAAAATTTTCTTTGGAAGTGAAGTAAAGTTGCCCTGCGTAAGACTTATGGATGTGAGAGATCCTCAGGCCTGAAATAAGAAACATTTAAATAAAATTTTTCGACGATTCGAATTGCGACTGTACTGACCTGGGTGGGCTATTTAAGAGTACCGTTAACAAAATGATAATTTTAATTACCATCATGGTCTGATAATGCGAATATGAATACATTTGTATGTTGTATTTCTGTAAGGGCATGTGTGTAACGTTAAGGAAAACGCGAAACAAAAGAAAAACAATACAAATTACGGAGTAATTTGATATTGATGTGTCAGACCTGTCCCTTGGATCGTTATACTCCGGTACTCGCTGTTAAATGCAGTATCCCACCTCCACATCGAGCCTTGACACGTAACACACAAGCATATTTTTCTTTTTACCCTACTTCACAATAGAACACCCCCATATTGGCGAACAGGACACTGATAATAATTCATCAACGGTATAGTGGATATTTTTTTACAAATCTCATAAAATTCATTAAAGTATAAAAACCCCTAAATATAAAACACTGATTATACATCCCTGCATTGTATACAGTATTTAATATCTACTGTTGGAATAATAATAATAATAATAATAATAATAATAATAATAATAATAATAATAATAATAATAATAATAATAATGCTTTATTTATTCTGGCAGAGTTGAGGCCATAAGGCCTTCTCTTCCACTCAACCAGCACAAATACAAATAAATATTTGACAAAAATATAGATATACACTATACTAATTATAAACAGTTAAAGATACATTAAATGTAGCAATGTAAATTTAATTTCAAACAACATACAATAATAATACTTAGGATAATAATAATATTAATAATAATAATAATCTCTTCTTCTTCTTCCTTCCAAGTATTAGGCCAAGGCCTGTTACGATCCTATAGAAAATTTTCCCTCCAGTGTTTCATAGGACGGCCCAGTGATCTTCGTCCTCTTGGTATATAATTATAAACAGCTTTGGGGATCCGATTTGAACTCATTCTTTCAAGATGGTGTTTCCAATTTAGTTGGTACTGTTTAATATATTCCAAAATTGGCGTAGTCTTCAATTCTTTTAAGATATCGGTGTTCCTTTTCCGATCCCATCTGGTGTAACCCGCTGTTCTGCGCATGAATCTCATTTCACAAGCCGTTATTCTGCTTTCATGTTGTTTTCTTAGTGTCCATGCTTCACTACCATAGGTCAACACTGGTCTAGCCAAAGTGTTATATAAACGTAATCTGGTGTTTTTTTGTACAAGGGATGGTTTCATAACTTGATTAATAATTCCTAAACTTTTATTATAACTAGTAACTTTTTCAGGGATTTCCTTTTCATCCCAGATAGAGAGATAATATCCAAGATATTTAAATTGATTAGATCTCTCTAAAATTTTATTCTGGAGACAGATCTTACTTTGTATGGGGTCCTTCCCATGAAATGCCATAATTTTAGTTTTGTTAATTGATATTTCCATATTAAATTTGGCACCTATTTTTTGTAAATTATAAATTGATCGTTGCAATAATAATAATAATAATAATAATATAAATATGATAAATTATACGAGAAACACCAATTACTATATGTATACCTTACACTGGGTAATAATGAAGTCGAGGTTAGAGCAAATGTAAATTTAGATTTCTTTTAAAAGATGCCGTGTCCGGCAGCCCCTTATTTCTTGTGGTAGGGAATTCCAGTTGCGAGAAGTGAAGATGGTATAGGCCTATGACATGGAGTGATGTGATGTCCTATGTTGCGGTATATTAAGCAAGAGACTATGTTGTGATCTTGTGTTTAAGTTAAGGTTTGAGGATAGATACTGAAAACGGGATGATAAATAATTGGGAATCGAGGTATGTAGGATCTTAAATAAGAGAATTAGACAGTGTGATTTTCTTCTCTCTTTTAGATGTAGCCATGACAACGCATACGCAAAAGGCAAATAAATCCCTACACTTGTGTCCGATGTAATGCCATATGGAGGGATGAGAAGAAATGAGAAATTTTATATGCAAGATTTTCCCTATCATTGAATGTCTTGATTTACTCGGATATCGGTTGATCAGGCCACAGTTGGAAAATATATTCATTTAATTAATTCAGTTTTATTATTAAAGGTCGGTTTCGTCAACATAGGTAACTGTATTACGCCATTTTAAGCTATGCATTATACAGGTGTAAACTGGCGTAATACAATTACCTCTGTTGGTGAAACCGGCCCTAAAATGAATCATCTTCAATATAAATTAGTTAATATAATTAATTCTACAGTGTGGGGGCACGCTGTAGCGTAGTGGTTAAGGTACTACGCTACAATCCGGAAAGTCGAGGGCTCGAGTCCCGGTGGGAGTCAGGATTTTTAAACTGACCCAAACCTTCTGGCGGCACTATGGTCCTAGTGTCGACTCAGCCTCTAACTGAAATGAGTACCAGACACTTGTTCTGGTGGTAAAGGCGGCCGTCACGCAGGGCTGACAACGCGGCTGATGTTAATTGCCGATTGTCTAGAAAAGTGGAAGCCATAACCTCCTACTACCCCAAGGGCCTCCTAAGGCATGTAGTGGGATCACTTTACCTTTCTACAGTTTATACTATAAATATTGTATGAAAAATTTATTTTCTTGTAATGGAATTTATTTTAGGCTAATTTACTTTCGTGGTATTTAAAACAATGTTATTTTAATTGAATAATTTTAATCTCCAGTTTTTAAGTCCAAATATTAATTTCATATACCTTTAAAACTATATTTTAAACCCTCAAAAATATTTATTCAAAAATTAAAACTTAAATCATCTGTACTTTTAAATATACAACTACTTAATGCAGATAAAAAAACATTAATTAAAGCAACCTATTTGAACATCAAATTACTCTGAGATTATGGGTTCCTTTAGCAAATCACTCGGCCAACTTCCAAAAGTTTGTTGTTAGAGAGCGTTTGCACTCTTGATCAACATCAACATTGAAGTAATATTATATTACAATACGAGGTTGGGAAGTGGTATTTACAGAATCGAGGAAAATGTTTGAAAACCGAGCGATAGCGAGGTTTTTTATTTCCGAACTTCACAAACGTTATTTTTGGCGCGATGGTGTTTTCAAAATAATAAATAATAGTAAAACAATAACCTCTTTGTTGGAAATATTTGCGTTCGTTATAAACAACTGACTAACGTTAACAGTGTGACCAATGTTATTAGTTGAAACAACAGGAATTCTTGAGAACAATTATTGATAACATGGCCACAAGTACGTTTTATTGTTTTATATTGTTTCAAATAAAGTTCAGTTAATTTAAAATGAATGATTTGTTTCGTATAATGTATATTAACACTACATTTTGGATAGTTTCTGTATATACATTGTACGTAGTATACATAGAGGGCAGTGGTTTTATTTCCCGCGCGTGGGTTTTGATATATGTAGTATTGCAGTATAGTTATTTAGGTTGGCAACCCCGAAATGTAGGAAGTTGAACTTTTAATCCTAGTCGCCATTGCTGGTAAGCACGACAAATCGCACTATCGCGCAAAAAATATCTTAGTGATGTGCTACGGTCTAGTTGACTTCTCATGGATTTGCCTAGATGTCGACGGCTTCTTGGAGGATGTATTTTAATTTTGTCGTTCATTCTATTTTGCGCCCAAATCACCCTCTAAAATTGCTATAAAATCTAGCAAGGCGAGAAAATTTAAAAATTAGATTTCAAGAGAACAGACATAACATTAGCATTTGTTCTGAGCGGTAGGTAAACCTGTATTGATTCACCACCACGTTCTAGTTAAAAACAGATAACACGCAAAGCATATGGAATTTTTTTTACATAGTGAAATATATCAGATAAATAATTAACTGGTTATTTCTATCTGTTATAGGTCAAAGTCCTCAGTCAAGGCAAATTATAACTTTTATGTAGCAGAATTTAGTC